>QRFJ01002174.1:48985-136773 GCA_006176705.1 Cocos nucifera | reverse complement strand
TGAAAATGGCATTTTTTGAAATGGATATCTTGAGGAAGATATCTATATGGAACAGCCGCTAGGTTTCACATCCAGTGATACTGATCACAAGGTTTGCAAGCTGCAAAGGTCCATATATGGACTTAAGCAAGCATCTCGGAGCTGGAACACTCGTTTCAATGATGTGATCAAAATGTTTGGTTTTATCAAAAATGAAGAGGAACCATGTGTCTTCAAAAAGGTCAGTGGGAGCGCTGTTGTCTTCCTCGTATTGTACGTGGATGACATCCTCCTTATTGGGAATGATATTCCCATGATGACAATAGTCAAAATATGGTTGTCCAAGAAATTCTCCATGAAAGACCTAGGTGAAGCATCCTTTATTCTAGGAATTAAGGTCTATAGGGATAGACCGAAATAGGATGCTAGGACTTTCACAGAAGATGTACATAGAGAAAGTACTAAAGAGGTTTAGTATGGAAAACTCTAAGAGGGGATTAATACCCTTCAGACATGGTATTCATCTTTCCAAGAAGATGTGCCCTAGCACACCTGAGGAAATAGAATGCATGAGCAAGATCCCTTATGCTTCTGCAATAGGGAGCCTCATGTATGCCATGCTATGTACACGACCTGATATAGCCCATGCTGTGAGTGTCACAAGCAGATATCAGTCAAATTCAGGTGAAGAATACTGGACTTCTGTGAAATGTATCCTTAAGTACTTGAGAAGAACTAAGGATATGATGTTGGTCTTTGGTAACGGAGAACTCCAAGTCCAGGGATACACAGACTCGGATTTCATGTCCGATATAGATGATCGAAAGTCGACATCTGGAAGTCTGTTTGTGTGCAATGGTGGTGCTGTCAGCTGAAAGAGTTTCAAGCAAACGGTGATAGCAGATTCCACCATAAAAGTAGAATATATCGCTGCATCAAAAGCTGCGAAGGAAGCATTTTGGTACAAGAAGTTTGCTATAGAAATCGGAGTAATGCCATCAGATGCCATTCCTCTATACTGCGATAACAATGGCACCATAGCCCTTGCTAAGGAGCCAAGGTCTCACCAAAAATCCAAGTACATTGAACGGCGATACCACCTCATCCGCGATTACCTCGAGAAGGGTTATGTCGAGATCAGGAGAGTAAACTCCACAGATAATGTGGCAGACCCACTTACAAAGCCGTTGGGCCAGCAGAAGATCGAAGCCCACCTTAACAAGATGGGACTTAGACTTATAGCCAATTGGCTTTAGGACAAGTGGGAGATTGTTAGATATATGTGCCCTAGAAGCCAGAATTGCTGACACTTGTAATACACTTCTAGGGGCAAAATTATAATTTTGACTATAATCAATAAAATGGGTTATTTTCTATCACATATGTGTATTAAGTGTCTGTGATACATCCTTTGAGTTAATGGTAAATGATAATTCATATTTTTAAGAGTTGAAAATTTAAGACATGAATAATCATTATTAACTCATAAAATGCTCCCGACCATAGGATCATCACGAGGATGGTGATTGATCGAAAGGTTGGTGTACAATCGCTTCTCTTTAGTAGATGAGTCTTGAGTCTATGGTGTGGAGATGCCGAAAGGAAGAGTACAGGTACTTGTTAGAGAACGAGGGCACTGAGCGTGACCACCTCGAGTAGTCATTAGGAAGTCTACCTTCTCGTCGATGACTGACTCGATGCTGCAGTGGTGTGTCTGGTTCTTTGACCTGAGGTGCATCGGCAGTTCACCTTGAGGGTGTTATAGTTTGACTACACCATTACTCGGTCTCCTAGCCATATGAAATCCTGAGGTGTATGTTGGCTATAGCATGTTCATTGTAGGAACTGGATAGCATCAAGATGGAATCTATCTACCTCGATGGTAGAAGAGCAGCCCTATGATGATCATGAGAATCAAGTCCAGAAGTCCATGGCCATGGTAGAGTGAAATAATAGAAAGAGTTTCTATTTAGGTTTTCACATTGGACTTGAATCGAATGATTACATCATATGACAGAGACTAGGGTTTGACGAGTTCACCTTAACCCTAATCTGATCGGGGCTCAAGATAGAAGAACTTAATCACACAGGTAGCTGCACTAAGAGGTTCGCATTCAGCTCTGATGGGTTGCCACCATATACTGCTAGGTGTCACTGGTGGATTTTGGGAGCAATTAGAATGATTTAGATGATCGATCATTCTAGTTGTTCGAATCAGAAGAGTTCTGATCCATCGAAAGGAGTTTCGATGATGTCGATGATAGAGATCATGACATATCCCATTACCATACAGAACTGAACCTAACTGGGTCACACAAATAAGGATTTGAATCTGGTGATCATCAATTGAACTGATCTAGTTCAATTGATCTGAATGAGATTCAATTAGGTTCAAGAAAATCATGCTAGCACTCGATTGAACCTAACATTCTTCTTTTGCTATCACAAATAAGTTGTCCTGACTGAGCCAAAGGAGTTTGTGCTCAATCAGAGGCCTTCATATGGTCTGACTGGAGGTTGTCCAAGTTAGTAAAGATTGTCTTATTTTGTAAGACATTACCTACCATTTTTGGTCACCTGCCATTTCTCGTTCTTTGACTTCGATCAAAAGTCTACCTTTGACTGGTCAAATGTTGACCATTGACACTTTGACATCTGTCCACATGTCATGCACCTATTGGAGAGCTGGTGGGGGCCTGTCCCCCTATCAGAACCTAGCAAGAAAGAGGGCGCATGCCACCCTTGGCATGTGTCCAAGCTGGAGGCACCTAGGAGTCCCTGTTGGATAGGAACTCCATCTCCTTTTTGAATTCCAATTAGAGTTCTCCTAAGAACCAACTTGGACTGATCTTGGGCATCCTCTAAGGAGGAATCCAGGGGACTCTATTCCCACCAATCAGATTTAGATCTGATTTCATAAAGAGTTGTGATTGGTTGGAAAAAAGAGAAGTTGGATCACGGACAGTCTATAAATAAGACTCTGCGCCCAACTCAGATTGTATGATTGAATGATTGGAGAATTGAAATCCCACGCCCCAAGGCTGCCTCTCCCCTCTTCCTCCATGCCAAACCCACTTTCTCCCTCTCCTCTCCACGTCAAAAGTATTTGGATTCTTGGTTGGTGCGATCCAGATCAAAGAAAGACGACTGAAAGCTAGAAGGCTGCACTGCTGCATAGGACAATTGCTGATCTTCGAAAAGAGTTTTGAAGATCCTCCAGATCAGATCCAGATCTGATTTTTGGAGACGTGATAAAGAAAAAGAGGATCTTCAGATCCAGCCTGAGTGGATACCGGTAGAGGCCAAGCACTTGCGTGGCTTGATCCAGAACCTTCCGCTGCTTACAGGATCATCAACGAGTAATAGGATTACCCACTTCAAGGTAAATTAAATCTGATTTAATTTATCTAATTTTATTTTAATTTCTAAAATAATAATAATTAGATCTGAAATATCTTAGATCTGATCTGGATGAAAGAGAAAAATTTTTGAAATATATCTCTTGATCTAATCAGATCTGAACGAATTTGATCCAGAAAATCAGGTTTTCTCTTCATAGATAATAACTCCTAAACACCTATCAGCAAAAATTATTCAGGCTTCTATCTAGTTGCAAAGTTCAACCGCTAATGATCCTTGCCTTCTAGTTAGTCCATCCACTAAAATTGGCAGAAAAAATGCTCACAAGTTACGCGCTAGATAATAGACAGCAGTCATGGTAGATAGCAGCCAGCATGCGTTCATTCTATGAAATTACAAGACAGATGGAAGACAGCAAGCATTAGTGCTAGTGCTTGGCTACATGTCAATCGCAAGTGATCTCTACGAAAGGAGTAAATTCCTCAGGGAGAAAGCTCTTTCACGGAAGCAAGGCTAGGTTTCCATCCACCAGGCAACCCCAGCCGGGATCTCACCGACATCTTGAAGGGTGGCGTGAAGGGCTTCTGAATTTGCTGCTTAGCTCCTCCTTCCTCAAACATGTTGGCAAAACAATCTGACCACTTCTTTGAAACATAGATATCCTTGGCAGAACAGACAGAGTCTTCTGAAACTCCACCCTCTCCTCCTTCCACCTCGTCTAGAACTGTCTCCTTGGCATCCCCATCTCTTAATCTGCCGGGGTTTTTTCTCCTAAGTTTCGTGACAGTCGACCTGGGTATGAGATAGAATTTTTGGCCCGGAAGCAGCCTTTCCTTGGGGCCAACAAGGGACTCATGTGGCTTTTTGAAGACCTCCGGCCGGGCAAGGCACAGGCCTGGATGCTTCTCCATCACCAAATAAGCTGGGACTGCACTTGAATAGAGTTCAACAATTCCACCAGCAAGAACTATCCTCACCATTGAATCCTTGAGCTGTTGATGCACTGCTGAGACAGAGTGGAGATCCATGGATACCACCTCAGCATCTCCTGTGTCTTTCTTCCTCTTGGCCTCTTTATTGCAACAGCAAGGGACGTGCAACATCCCAAAGTTCGCTTTTCACAAGCCTCTTTATTCCGTCAGCAGGGGCCTCTTCATTCCACAAGCTTGGCGAGAACACCTCTTCAGGGCCTTGACTCCGAAAGTTTGGTTTCCGTAATAAACATGATATCTGCATTTGAGTTTTGATGAAAGCAAGGAGAAATGGCAGTTATATGTTGCTTTGTTCTGTATTGTTGTTCTCCCCTGCTAGATTCTCCGGAAGAAGTTGATTTTTGCACAAAGTTACAAAAAGAGAAGTACAATGGGGAGTGTAAACCAATGCCCTCCTCTTGCTATCATCACCTCCTTCATGATGCCAACTTTGGCTGTTAGCTGTATTCACAATTTCATCAACGAAAAGGTTAGGATCAACGACAACACTAAAGACATACCCGGTAAATTTTAAATGGGACAACACCCCAAAACATATATTCTTTCCCTGACCTCACCGTCCCACTCCAAAAGTCAATGGCAAAACACGAATTTTTCATTTCCTTGCTTCATGAACCATTCCAGCAGGGGCCATCTTTGACCATGACGTATAACTTTTGTGCACTCAGAAAAAGTTGATTGAGAAGCCACTGAAAAATCGGCCAGTCCTCTGTGTAACTAGCCAGGTAAATTCCTGAAGAAGGATCCACATGGCTAATCAGAGAGAGAATTAGACAAATTATCAACTGGAGGTAAAATAACCCCCGCTAAAGTTCTTGGCCGCCATCCTCTATTCTGCAGAAATTCATCAATCTTGTCAACAACAAGTCCATATTGCCGAACTTGCTAAAGGCATATTAGAGTTTGGCAAGACGATCTAAGACATTAAAGGAGAACTATTATTTTACTAACCCTATTTTTTGACTTAGAATGAGTGATAGGGCCAAAGCCTAGTTTTTCCAACCTTGATCGGTGACGAATTTCGAAGATGGATGAAGTCTCATATTGTAAATGACGGACTCCTTCAGCCGTGCTCCTTTTAGACAGACTCCTTCAACTATGCTCCTTCTGGACAGACTTCTCCAATCATGCTACCTCCAGTCGGGCTTAGTCGAAAAAGGCCCACCTACAGATAACCTAGAATATGGCTGAATTTCTTAAAGCCATAAGAAGACCACTTCGATGGACTCCAACCAGATGCTAGTTCACTATATGCTGATTAACTCTCAAGCTCGGCTGGCCAATCCCAAACCCAACTGGCCAACACTTGTAATCAACCGGCAGGCTTAGAGATCCCCAATTTATATCCGAGCTTCTTCAAGTGGATCCTAACTACCTGCTAAGTCGCGATAAATAATAACCCACTCTCCATAACAAACTCCACGAGGCCTCAGGAGCTCACTACCAGACAATTATGGCCGTCACCATCAGTTTGTTATATACTCCATCTATAAAAGAAATCCTCCAGATACGTTTTTCTTTAAGCTCTTTTTTCTCCTTGTTACTCTGCTTCGTTATTTCCTAAGTACTCCATTCCAATTGGTCAAATAATTGACTTGAGCATCAGAGGATTCTGTCGGAGCCACCCACCTCCAGTTTGGACTTTATTTTGCAGGTCCCATTGGCGACCTCACCTTCCCAACTTCAGCTACCTCCGACGTCCTCATAGATTTCTGTACCAATAGGATTGATGCTAGAAGAAGATCCTCTGAGCCTTTATTCTAAAAAAAGTGCCCAGTCGATCCTATCTACATCTGTCTTCTCCTAATCTTTTTAATCCATTTTCATTTAATTTCTTTTTCCTCTAGAAATGCCTCTAAAAAAGACAACCACTCGACGGTCTACTACTTCTGCCGCTAGATCTGAGCCAGATCTGCCCATCCCAACTCCATCACTAGCACCTCAACCTCCTTTGCTAGCAGCCATGGTGGATTCGGAGCAGTTCAACTTGCTGATGTAGTAGGTTTGAGGCCTCACTGAGATAGTGCAGGCTATGTAGCAGCCTCTAGCAGTAGCCTAGCTAGAGAGACCACCGTCGGAGTTTCAAGAATAGGCACAGAGAAGGGTCACCTGGGTTAATAGTGAAAGGAATATGCCCTCAAGCTAATTTATTGGGATGTTCTTTATCTTCCAAACTCATGTAATGATATTTTTTAATAAATAAAGGTATTTATTTCATCATATGCAGTGTCTTATTATTTATGATAAACCCTAGTGAGACCTAAAATCTTAAAATCCTAATTTAAATATTCTTAGTCGATGGAACATTTAGGGATCAATGTTTTTAGGTAAGACTAGCACATTCTTTGTATGCTCGATTGAGAGGGTGATTGATCTCACAATAACTTGTGTATGAAACTAATACAAGAATGTGGGTGCTCATTAGAGAATGAGTTCACTGAATTGATCCAGATTGAGAATATCTAATGGAGTCTTATCTACATGTCAATAGATGGTTCTCATAGTGGAATTTGTGCATGTAATCCTTTGACCTAAAACTATCATAGAATCTTATATATATAAATCCATATTTTGGTTCATACTCATTCATGACTCAGTTATGTACGGGATGATCTGGATATGGTAGATTATATATATGAAGGTTGTGAGTAGGTTAACATGGAATCGATCTCTCCTGGTAAGAGGAAATAGCATCTTACTTGCTTCAAACAAATGATGATTCAGGAAGACTTTGATCAAAGCATGATGAAAAATTAGAAATGGTTTCTAATGTTTCATTAAATGAATCATCATCTTAAGATTGAAAAAGAAATGAATATAATATTGGGGTTGACATATTTTCATACCCAGAGTCATATTCAGGATGCAGAGAGATCGAAGGATCTAGTTGCATGGTAATTTTCACTGAAGGATATTTTTGATATTTCCATCAAAATTTTACATCTTTCAGATAGTCATGATACATTGCTAGATGTCAATCATATCTTATGGGTTTGATTAAATAAAAATTTTAATTTAATTATTAAATTAGAAAGTGTTCTAAATTAAGTTAAATTGGGTTGGCTGATTTTAATCTAAATCGGTTTGGTTGAGTTCTAACCAGATTAGGTCAAATCACACCCAGACTCACTACTGGTTAGATATGAAACCCAATGGGTTACACATAAAGAGAATTGATTAAGAGTCTAATTGGATTGGACCATGTTTGCAAGATGAACATGCTAGCACATATTGCAAACCCTAGCACCTGGTTTCGAATTGGATTCGAATCAGCTTTCGATTTGGGCTAATTAAGATCTGATTTGAGCCAAATAGGATTTGGTCATGAGTTGGATTAACCTAGATTGATTGGGCTTTAGATTGAGTGCCACATACCTCCATCCCACATGTCAGAGAGTCTCTCTCTTATGCATGGGAAGTCTTTCATGCGCAAAGAACTCTTTGGCGCATGAAATAAGTTGGCACCAACCTTCTTTGACTTTTCCAATATTGCTATATCACGTAAACTTTTATATTGGCATGGACATCAGATATGGGGTACAGAAGAGTCCTTCTACTGATGAAATTCTTTTTTTTTCTTTTCACCCAAGATGTTTTGTCGTCCAAGAGTCCTTGCTGCTTTGGACTCCTTGCTGCCCACTTCTTCTTTACGCCTCTTGTTACTTTGACTATTCAAAGTACATCTCCACACCTTCTTGATGAATGGGCATTCCTTTAAGAGCCATTAGATGGCTATCCTATCTAATCGAAACCTTTGAATTATGGCACCATATATTTATGCAACATGACTCTTCATAGAAAAACTACGTAGAATTAGTCTGAAGAGTCTTTCTGTTTTAAGGCACCTCTTGGACTAAGTCTACATAATTTTAAATGATGCAAAATTTAGATGGATGTGAGATTTGATGATGGGGTGTGAGATATTGATATGGGAAGGGTGCGAGATTTTTAGATGGCAACCCTACGTATATTATAAATAAGGGTGCGCATCAAGAGTCCGGGGGTGTATGAACATTATCTTTTCTTTCTTACAAGAGTTTCTTTTTATCCAATTTTCTTTCTTCCCTTCTCTTATCTAGACCTTATCATTATAGGGATAAGAAGTCATTTGAATACTAAGAGATTAGGAAAAAAAATTAACAGGACAAAAGAAAAAAGAAAGATAGATAAGGAGAGGCAAGGAAGGTGACATAAAGGCTTAAGAAGGTCTTGCCCTTATAATTAAAGTTCTTATTATTAGAACTTTAATTATATATAAATCAGAGGTGCTGGAGCCTTCATCAAGTCTCTATGTGGATCAACATTGGAGGATGAATATGTGGGCACTTGGTGGGAATCCTGACGGACTGCTACTGGTGATCAGGGTCAATTTAGGGTTTAGCGATAAGAGGTATGTTCTAATACTTTCTCTTTTATGTTACAAATGCATGTTATATGATTTAATTGCTAATGAGATGGTCCTAAGGTTTGGGTTTGATTTATTTGATTTCATATTTTTTGCTTTGAAATCTATGCTTCCGCCCTGTACACCAAATCCATCAGTGGTATCAGAGCAAGCCTTATTAGGTTAAATCATATAATGCTTTGCTTATAGTATAATGGCATAAATAAAAAATATGATATAATATTTTTAGCATATTTTAATTTATATGATGAGATCATATTCTTTTTCTTATCATAATGAGATTATGTTGTATATATTATTCTATAAAGGTTGCCCTGATATAGTGGAAAGTATTCACTATATAATGATGGTTGTCCTAGAATAATTATACATGTTAATTGACATATATATATTTTATCATAATTAATGCTATTATGCATTTAGTTTGTTTTAAATCAATATGTGCATTGAGACCATTTAAATCCCTCTATAAAAAATTATATTAAGTTGTAGTGTAATTAATCTTTAGCTGAATCAGTCAGGATGTCTAATTGATCAATCGGTGTCTAGGAAAAATGGTTCTTGATTGGTAAAGAGAACATGATTTTTTAATTGGTTTTTGTTGTCTGACCTGGCCAATTTATTGGTGTCTAAGGAAAGCAATGGGGGGACTCCCATTTCTCTCCCATTTACCTGGATCGATTCGATTAATTTAATTCTAGATTGAAATGCTTAATATTATATTCACTACATTAAGGCCTTCCTTCATACTAGTTTCTTATTATGTCCAGAATCATATTAGTTCTGTTGTGTAACCACAAGATCTATCATGGAAGAAAGATGTAATATTAATCTAGTGCATTGAGATGCTTACAGCATTTTGAATATACTACTTTATTGTGTAACCACAAAAGTAGTTATATTTCAATTTTGACTGTATAGAAATGAAGGGTTCTACTTAAACTAAAACATTAAAGTTTGTTGTGCTAACACAAGGCTATTAATGTTTTAGAGGCAAAAGTTTTTTGAGAGTTGCATAAAATGCAATTGGAAAGAGTTTCCTACCTTTGAACTTATAATAGGTTTGTTGTGCAACCACAAGATTTTTTATAAGGAATTAGGATCTTATTCTCACTAAGAAAATCAATAAGAGGGTTATGATTGATTTGATTAGTAGGAGACATAATTAAATTAAAAGTCCTAATTTAATTATGTTTGTCATCATGAATTGTTTGCTTATATATTGTTCTTTATTATGTAGATTAAATGGCTTCTTCACTTTCATTACGTTCAATTTTGGATTCAAATAAATTGACTGATCAAAATTATGTTGACTGGTTGAGAAACCTAAAAATAGTACTCAATCAAGAAAAACTCTCCTATATTCTTGATGCCCCTGATCCTAAGCCATTAGAAAATGATGCCACAGATGAAGATAAGTCCACATACAAGATGTGGCAAAATAATTTTCTTACTGTCAAATGCATCATACTTGCCTCTATGAATAATGAATTACAGAGGCAGCATGATAGCATGGACACTCAGTCCATATTGCTCAATCTAAAAGAGCTTTATGGAGAGCATAGTAGGACTGCTAGATATGAGATATCTAAGCAATTATTTCATGCAAGAATGATAGAAGGAACATCCATACAAAATCATGTTTTGATGGTAATTGACCTAATCACTCGATTAAGTCAATTAGGTTTTGTAATGGATGGAGAGTTAAGTCAGGATTTGATCCTGCAATCACTCTCAGAATCATTTTCTTAGTTTGTCATGAACTATCACATGAATAAACTAAATTCTTCATTGCCTGAGCTGTTAAATATGCTCAAGATAGCAGAAAGCCATATCACGAAAGATAAGACTCCTCTTCTTCTTGTAGAAGGAATCTTCAAGAAGAAGGCGGGCAAAAAGGGTTCAAAGAAAAGGTTGAATCCTAAAAATGGTACAAATAAGAAGAAAAAAGGGAAGAAGGTCTCCAGACAAATGATCTATTTTCACTACGGCAAAGCAGACCATTAGAAGAGGAATTGCAAGGCTTACCTGGTAACCGTGAAGTCTGGTGTAAATAATGCACCAAAAGGTATGTATGAGATACATACTATATTATCATTAAATTCTTTCATTTTAATTTCTTGGGTATTAGATATCGGCTGTGGTTTTCATATCTGCAAATCTTTGCAGGGGCTGCAGAAAATTAAGAGTTTGAAGAAAGGTAACTTCAAGCTCTATGGCGCTGGAGGAGAGTCTATCCAAGCAGAAGCTGTAAGGACAAATATATTGAAGTTACCTTATAAAAAAATCTTAGAGCTTACAAATTGTTATTATATGCCTAAGATCATTAGAAATATTATATCTATATCCTTGTTATTAAAATAAGGTTATAGTCTTAATGTAACGAGCGAAGGTTGCTCGATCAAATATTCTAATGAAAATATTTGTTTTGGCATATTTAGCAATGGTTTGTTGACTCTATGTTTGGATGATAATATATTTCATATTGATGAAAATAGAAAACATAAAAGAAATGACATAAATAATACTTTACTTTGGCATTGTCGATTAGGTCATATTAGTGAGGCTAGGATTAACAAGTTAAACAAAGAAAACTTGTTTGATCCTTTTGATTATGAATCATTGAGAACTTGTGAATCATGCCTTATGGGTAAAATAACCAAGATTCTATTTAATGGACATAGAAAAAGGACAAATGAGTTATTAGGACTTGTACATACGGATGTATGTGGTCCTATGACAACTCAAGCCAGAGGAGGATACTCTTATTTTATTATATTTACTGATGATTTATCTAGGTTTGGATATGTGTATCTTTTGAAACACAAATCAGAAGCTTTTGATAAATTTAAAGAGTATCAATGTATGGTCGAAAAATAAACTGGATAATGTATAAAAATCCTTCGATCTGATTGGGAAGGAGAATACTTATCTAGTGAGTTTCTAGACTATCTTAAAGTTGAAGGGATTCTCTCTAAATGGACACCTCCTTATACACCATAATTAAATGGTGTAGCCGAAAGAAAAAATCGTACCTTATTAGATATGGTATGGTCCATGATGTGCTTCACTGATTTACCTATTTCCTTCTGGGGTCATGCTTTAGAGACTACAATTTACATCTTGAATAAAGTTCCTTCTAAATCTATATCTAGTAATCCATATGATATATGGAGAAGTAAGAAACGTAATTTTAAGTATCTTAAGATATGGGGTTGTCCAGCTTATGTCAAAAGAAATTTTGAACATAAACTTGATGCTAGATCAGACAGATGTCTATTTATAGGATATCCTAGAAATAGTATAGGATATATATTCTACCATCCTATTGAATAAAAGATATTTGTAAGTAGGCATGCCATTTTTATGAAAAAAAAATTTATCCTAGAAAATGGCAGTGGCAGAAATATTGAACTTAGTGAAGTTCAAGAAAAACAAATAAAAATTTCTCAACCAAATAATTATATAAAAGATCCAGAATACATAACTCCTATCCGTAGGTCTAAAAGAGTATGAAATACACCGGTGAGGTATGGTTTCATTATTGAGAATAATGAAACCCAAGTCATTGAAAATGACGAACCTCTAACCTATGCAAAAGCAGTCAAAAGTAAGAACTCTTACAAATGGCTGGCTGCCATGCAATCCAAAATGGAATCCATGCACACCAATAAAGTATGGACTTTGGTGGATGCACCAGAGGATAGAAATCCTATTAGATGCAAATGGATTTTTAAGAAAAAGATTAGAGTTGATGGTCAAATAGAAACCTATAAGGCCAGATTGGTGGCTAAGGGTTTTAGGCAAAAACAAGAGATTGATTATGATAAAACATTTTCACCTGTTGCCATGCTCAAATCTATTCAAATTATGCTTGCTATAGCAGCATACCATGATTACGAAATATGGCAAATGGATGTAAAGACTGCCTTCCTTAATGGTTTCCTTGAGGAGGAGGTCTATATGTCACAGCCAGAGGGATTTGAGTCAAACGAGAAACCAAATCAGGTATGCAAGCTTAAGAGATTCATTTATGGATTAAAGCAAGCATCAAGGAGTTAGAACATCCATTTTGATGAAACAATAAAAGAGTTTGGTTTTATCAAGAATGTTGATGAACCATGTGTGTACAAGAAAACTAGTGGAAGAACCATAATCTTCTTGGTTCTATATGTAGATGACATACTACTCATTGGGAATGATATCCCAATGTTACAATCAGTCAAATTATGGATATCAAATATATTTTTCATGAAAGATTTGGGAGAAGCATCCTATATACTTGGAATAAAGATCTATAGAGATAGACTTAAGAGGATGCTAGGCTTGTCCCAATCAAGGTACATTGACTTAATACTAAAAAGATTCAGTATGGATGGGAGTAAAAGAGGTTATTTATCCATGAGTCAAGGCATACATCTCTCTAAAAAGATGTCTCCTAAGACACCTGAAGAGAGAAATAGAATGAGTTCTATTCCTTATGCTTCGATTGTTGGATCAATAATGTATGCCATGTTATGTACAAGGCCTGATGTTGCTTATGCTTTAGGCATTGCAAGTAGATTTCAAGCTGATCCAAGAGAGGATCATTGGAAAGCTGTGAAAAATATTCTTAAGTACTTAAGAAGGACTAAAGATATTTTTCTTGTATATGGAGGTTCTGATCTTAAATTAGAAGCATATTCTGATTCTAGTTTTCAATCAGACCTAGGTGATAGCAAATCCATTTTAGGGTATGTATTTACTCTGAACAGTGGAGCAGTGAGTTAGAAAAGTACTAAGTAGCCAACTATAGCTGACTCAACTACTAAAGCAAAATACATAGCTGTAAGTGAAGCCGCTAAGGAAGCTGTCTGGATGAAGAAGTTCATCACTGAATTGGGAGTTATTCCTAAAATTGAGAATCCAGTAGCACTTTACTGTGATAATACTAGAGCTGTAGCTCAAGCAAAGGAACCAAGATCTCATCATAAATCCAAACATATTTTGAGATGCTTCCATCTCGTTCAAAAAATTATTGAAAGATAAGATGTAGTCATAGAACGAGTGGACATAAAGAACAACATAGCAGACCCATTCACTAAGGCTTTACCACTGCAACTATTTGATCGCCACCTTGATTGTATGGGATAAAAATATAAGAGCGATTAGCTTTAGAGCAAGTGGGAGATTGAAAGGAACATGTCCTCAATCCAATTTATTGGGATGTTCTTTATCTTCCAAACTCATGTAATGACATTTTTTAATAAATAAAGGCATTTATTTCATCATATGCAGTGTCTTATTATTTATGATAAATCTTATAAATTAGGTCTATGATTTTAGGATTATGATGAGATCATACTAGTGAGACCTAAAATCTTAAAACCCTAATTGAAATATTCCTAGTCGATGGGACATTGAGTTAGGGATCAATGTTTTTCGGTAAGACTAGCACATTTTTCGTATGCTGGATTGAGAGGATGATTGATCTCACAATAACTTGTGTATGACACTAATATAAGAATGTGGGTGCTCATTAGAGAATGAGTTCACTGAATTGATCCAAATTGAGAATATCTAATGGAGTCTTATCTACATGTCAATAGATGGTTCTCATAGTGGAATTTATGCATGTAATCCTTTGACCTGAAACTACCATAGAATCTTATATATATATAAATTCATATTTTGGTTCATACTCATTCATGACTCAGTTATGTACGGGATGATCTGGATATGGTAGATTATATATATGAAGGTTGTGAGTAGGTTAACATGGAATTGATCTCTCTTGGTAAGAGGAAATAGCATCCTACTTGCTTCAAACAAATGATGATTCAGGAAGACTTTGATCAAAGCATGATGAAAAATTAGAAATGGATTCTAATATTTCATTAAATGAATCATCATCATAAGATTGAAAGAGAAATGAATATGATATTGGGGTTGACATATTTCCATACCCAGAGTCATATTTAGGATGCAGGAAGATCGAAGGATCTAGTTGCATGATAATTTTCACTGAAGGATATTTTTGGTATTTCCATCAAAATTTCACATCTTCTGGATAGTCATGACACGTTGCTAGATGTTAGTCATATCCTGTAGATTTGATTAAATTAAAATTTTAATTTAATTATTAAATTAGAAAGTACTCTAAATTAAGTCAAATTGGGTTGGCTGGTTTTGACCTAAATCGGTTTGGTTGAGTTCTAACCAGATTAGGTCAAATCAAATCCAAACTCACTATTGGTTAGATGTGAAACCCAATAGGTCACACATAAAGAAAATTGATTAAGGGTCTAATTGGATTAGATCATGTTTGCAAGATGAATATGCTAGCACATGTTGCAAACCCTAGCACCTGGTTTCGAATTGGATTCAAATCAACTTCCGATTTGGGCTAATTAAGATCCAATTTGAGCCAAATAGGATTTGGTCTTGAGTTGGATTAACTTAGATTGATTGGGCTTTAGATTGGGCACCACATACCTACATCCCACGTGCCAAAGAGTCTCTCTCTTATGCGTGGGAAGTCTTTCATGCGCAAAGGGCTCTTTGGCACATGAAATAAGTTGGCGCCTACCTTCTTTGACTTTTCCAATATTATTATATCATGTAAACTTTTATATTGGTGTGGACATCAGATATGGGGCGTAGAAGAGTCCTTCTGCAGATGAAATTCTCTTTTGTTCTTTTCGCCCAAGATGTTTTATCGCTCAAGAGTCCTTGCCGCTTTGGACTCCTTGCCTCCCACTTCTTCTTTATGCCTCTTGGGACTTTGACTATTCAAAGTACATCTCCACGCCTTCTTGATGAATGGGCATCCCTTTAAGAGTCATTAGATGGCCATCTTATCTAATCCAAACCTTTGAATTATGGTGCCATATATTTATGCATCGCGACTCTTTATAGAAAAACTACGTAGAATTAGTCCGAAGAGTCCTTTTGTTTTAAGGCACCTCTTGGACTAAGTCTATGTAATTTTAAATGGTGAAAAATTTAGATGGATGTGAGATTTGATGATGGGGTGTGAGATATTGATATGGGAAGGGCATGAGATTTTTAGATGGTAACCCTATGTATATTATAAATAAGGGTGTGCATCAAGAGTCCGGGGGTGTATGAACATTATCTTTTCTTTCTTACAAGAGTTTCTTTTTGTCCAATTTTCTTTCTTCCCTTCTCTTGTCTAGACCTTATCATTATAGGAACAAGAAGTCATCTTAAGTCTAAGAGATTAGGAAGGAAAATTAAGAAGATAAAAGAAAAAAGAAAGATAGATAAGGAGAGGCAAGGAAGGTGACATAAAGGCTTAAGAAGGTCTTGCCCTTATAATTAAAGTTCTTATTATTAAAACTTTAATTATATATAAATCAGAGATGCTGGTGTCTTGATCAAGTCTCTGTATGAATCAACGTTGGAGGGTGAACACGTGAGCACCTGATGAAAACCCTGACGGACTGCTACCAATGATCAGGGTCAATTTAGGGTTTAGTAATAAGAGGTATGTTCTAATACTTTCTCTTATATTATAAATGCATGTTATATAATTTATTTGCTAATGAGGTGGTCCTAGGATTCAGGTTTGATTTATTTGATTTCATATTTTTTGTTTTGAAATTCATGCTTCCACCCTGTACACCAAATCCATCAAATAGACCCGTTACCTCCGCAAAGGAAAATCAGAGAGCAAGGAGCCCCTGCTCTGATCATGTTTCTTCTCTAGAGGAGACTTTTCCTATCTACAGCTAGTGGTCCTTTTCGATCAGGATAATGCTCTTGATCAGAAGCTTCAAAATATGAATCGATGAATTGAGGAACTCCACCATGTCGTCCCGGTCCACCATGATAATGTCTGCACCGATCCTCCCATTTCTTCTAGAATCATGCAGGAGCCCATCTTGTTGAACTTCAAGCTCCCTCAATTCGAGAGCTATGATGGAACTTCGGATCCGATCGATCACCTTGAGATCTTTCGGATGATGATGATGCTCCATGGTGCACCAAATGCCATTATATGCTAAGCTTTCCCATCTATCCTAAAGAGAGCAACAAGAAACTAGTACTCGAGTCTCAAGCCAGGTATGATCTTCTTTTTTGACCAAATGAGCCATCAGTTTGTGGCTCATTTTATAAGCAGTCGACATCCAAGATGTGGTTCGAACTCCCTCATCAACATAAAGAAGAAGAAAGGAAAGTCCATCCAAGCTTATGTCTACCGCTTCAATGCTGCTACACTGGAGGTCTAGAACTTGGACTAATCTATAGCCATGGCCGCATTGAAAGGCGGTCTTTGGAAGAATGATCTTCTATCTTTTCTGGAGAGGAAGTATCCCAAGAAATTTACTGATATGTTGACATGGGCTGAAGGCTATGCCCGAGCAAAGAAAGCCTTCAGATTGAAAGATGAATAAGTCATGAAAGAGCGGTAGATAGGCGAATCTAGTAAGCCCGTGCCTAAAGGAAGGCCGATTGAAGCTCGACCTCACCTCCAAACTCTTCTAGAGCACCGACGAGTCCGAACTCCTCCTCAAGCTTGTCGACATGAAATCCTCGATCAAAGAATCCGGTGGAACTCTCATTTTTGAAGAATCAATAATTATGCTCCCTTGAATGTTTCAATGACCCAGGTGCTGATGGAGATAAGAAAGCAGTTGCCAGGACCGGAGAGGATGTGGACTCACCAAGCCAAGTATAATCCCAATAAGTACTACCTCTACCATCATGACCACGGTCATGATATCGAAGAATGTATTCAGCTTCAGAACAAAATCGAAGCACTAGTCAAAAGAGGTTGGTTGGATCAATTTATTAGGCATTGGCCGGAGAGAAGAGAAGATCATCCAAGATCCCCAAGGCAGCCTGAACAATCTTGAAGGAATGAACCGCAAGAAGATCGGCCTTCTCTTAGAATCATCAACACTATTATTGGGGCACATTGGTGGGGGGAGGCCAGTGAGTTGGTAGAGCCAGCAAAGAAGTAGCGGACTGAAGAATCCATCACCTTCACTGAAGAAGATGCTCAAAGAGTTTAGCTTCCGCATAATGACATAGTTGTAGTTACTTTAAATATTGCTAATTATGATGTACGCCATATTTTAATTGATAATGAAAGCTTTGCTGATGTCTTATTTTACGATGCTTTTTCTAAAATGTCCATATCTGATATAGGATGGGTCTGATGAATTCTCCATTAGTAGGATTCATAGGTAATGCAGTGCCAGTGGAAGGTGTAATAATATTGCCAGTGGTAGCAGGTCGGTACATAAAGCAATCCAGAGCTCACATCAATTTTTTAGTGGTCAAAGTCCCTTTTGCCTATAATGAAATCCTTGGCCGACCTAGTTTGAATGCACTCTATGCTATGGTTTGAACTTATTACCTGAAAATGAAGTTCCCAACAAGGCATGGAGTTGAGAAAGTCAGAGGAGACTAGGCACTAGCTCAGCACTGCTATAATATTACCCTGTAGGGTGGAAGGCAAGCATATGCTTGTCCAGTGGATGGGCTTGATATCCACGATGATCTATCTGAAGAAAGAAGGGAACCCATTGAAGGAAAAATCCTATTTTCTGCATTAGGTTCGTTCAGATATGATTTCACCAAGAAGAATATTTCAAAAAAAAATTTCTTAGATCTAAATCAGATCTGATACTTTTTAGATCTGATTTGATGAATCTAATAAAATAAAATAAAATAAAATAAAATAAATTTAATTTATATCTTGTTCTTGGATAATCTTATTATCCTATGATGATCCCTTTGATTTGCTGAGGTTTTGGATGTAGCCACGCAATCGTCTGGCCTCTATCGATATCCACTCAGGTAGGATCTGGAGATCTTCTCCTTCTTAATCTTTTCTCCAAAGATTAGATCTAGATCTGATGTTGAAGATCTTCAAAATAATTTTTGAAGATTCGATGTCGTCTCTTGCAGCAGTGCCGCCTTCTTCCCTTCTTGTCGTCTTTCTCTTGCCTGGATCGCACCAAACTTGAGCCCAAAACCTCTTGGATGTGGAGAGGAGAGAGAGGATCAGAGGTAGGCATGGAAGAGAGGAGAGTGGGCTTTGTGGCATGGGCAAGGGGAGAGCTCTTTTTAAAACCTAGGCGCATATAGGGTTTATATAGAGCCTGCTACACCATGTAGTACCACATCATCTTGGCCAATCACATCTCTACGTGCAATCAGATCTAAATCTAATTGGTGGGATGACATCACCTGATCCAATCAGATGAGAGCCCCTCACAAACATCCTTAGGTGGCATCAAGATTGGTCAAAGTAGAGTCTTTGGCGCCACCTTATTTGATACCATGAAGCAACTTGGAGTCCTATCTGTATGGGACTCCAGGCATCATTATCCTTGGGCACACGCCTCCCTAGGCATGCACCCCCTACTTTCCTCTTTCTAGTAGGGGCACAAAATTTCATCTGCTCTCCTATGGGTGCATGATACATGGGCAGATGTCTAAGTGTCAAAGGTCAACGTTTAACCAAAGTCAAAAGACAAGAATTAGCAGATGATGAAAAATGGTAGGTGTTGTCTCAAATTTATCTCATAAATTAAGATAATCCTTTTCTAACCTAGACAAGCTTCAGTCAGAGCAAGTAAAGGTACCTGAGTTAGTCCAAACATATTTGGCTCAATCGAGATAACTTTTGATAATTGTTGAAGGAGAACATTAGGCTCAATCGTATGCTAGCACAATTTTCTTGAACCTAATTGAATCTAATTCAAATCAATTGAACTAGGTTAATCCAATTGATGATATCCAGATCCAAATTCTTATTTATGTGATCCAGTTAGATTCAGTTCCATATGGTATTGAGATATGTCGCGATCTCTATCATCGACATCACCAAAACACCATCCGATGGATCAGAACTTTTTCTGATTCAGAAAACTAGAATGATCGATCATCCAAATCATTCTAATTACTCCCAAAATCTACCAGTGATACCTAGCAGTATATAATAGCAATCCATCAGAACTAAAAACAAACCTCTCGGTGCAGTTACTTATGTGATTAAGTTCTTCCATCTTGAGCCCCGATCGGATTAGAGTTAAGGTGAACTCGTCAAACCCTAATTTCCATCACATGAATTAATCATTCGATTCAAATCCAATGTGAAAATCTTAATAGAAACTCTCTCTATTATTTCACTCTACCATGGCCATGGGCTTATGAATTTTGATTCTCATGATTATCATAGGGCTGCTTCTCATCTATCGAGGTAGATAGATTTCCTCTTGGTGCAATCCAATTCCTACAATGAACATGCTATAGCCAACATACACCTCAGGATTCCGAATGGCTAGAAAATCGAGTCATGGTGTAGTCTAACTATAACACCCTCAAGGTGAACTACCGATGCACCTCAAGTCAAAGAATCAGACACTACTACAGCTTCAAGCTAGTCATCGACGAGAAGGTAGACTTCCTAATGACTGCTCGAGGTGGTCATGCTTAGTGCCCTCGTTCTCTAACAAGTACCTGTACTCTCACTCCAATGTCTCTACACCGTAGACTCAAGACTCATCTACTATAAAAAAGTGATTGTACACCAACTTTTTGGATCAATCACCATCCTCATGATGATCCTATGGTCAGGAGCATTTTATGAGTTAATAATGAAAATTCATGTCTTGAATTTTCAACTCTTGAAAATAAGAATTATCATTATCATTAACCCAAAGAATGTATCACAGACACTAAATACACATTATGATAGAAAATAATCTATTTTATTATTTATAGTTAAAACTATAATTTTGCTCTTATAAGTGTATAACAAGTGTCAGCCAATTCTGGCTTCTAGGGCACACATATCTAACTCCCACATGACCTAAAGCCAATTGGCTATAATTCTAAGTCCCATCTTCTCAAGGTGGGCTTCAATCTTCTGCTGGCCCAACGACTTTGTATGTGGATCTGTCACATTGTCTGTGGAGTCAACTCTCTTGACCTTGACATTACCCTTTTCGAGGTAATCATGGATGAGGTGGTATCGCCGCTCAATGTACTTGGATTTCTGGTGAGACCTCGGCTCCTTAGCTAGGACTATGGTGCCATTATTATCATAGTATAGAGGAATGGCATCTGATTGCATCACTCCAATCTTTGTGGCAAACTTCTTGTACCAGAATGCCTCCTTCGCTGCTTCTGACACAACGATATACTCTGCTTTCATGGTGGATTCTACTATCACTGTCTGCTTGAAACTCTTTCAACTGATAGCACCACCATTACATACAAACAGACTCCCAGATGTCGACTTTCAATCATCTATATTGGACATAAAATTTGAGTCCTATACCCTTGGACTTGGAGTTCTCCATTACCAAAAATCAACAACATATCCTTAGTTCTTCATAAGTACTTAACGATACACTTCATAGAAGTCCAGTGTTCTTCATCTGGATTTGACTGATATCTGCTCGTGACACTCATAGCATGGGCTATATCAGGTCGTGTATATAACATGGCATACATGAGGCTCCCTATTGTTGAAGCATAAGGGATGTTGCTCATGCATTCTATTTCCTCAGGTGTGCTAGGGCACATCTTCTTGGAAAGATGAATACCATGTCTGAAGGGTACCAAACCCCTCTTGGAGTTTTTCATGCTAAACCTCTTTAGCACTTCCTCTATATATATCTTTTGTGAAAGTCCTAGCATCCTATTCGGTCTATCTCTATAGATCTTAATTTCTAGAATAAAAGATGCTTCTCCTAGATCTTTCATGGAGAATTATTTGGATAACCACATTTTAACTATGATCAACATGGGAATATCATTCTCAATAAGGAGGATATCATCCACGTACAATATAAGGAAGACAATAGTGCTCCTACTAACCTTTTTGAAGACACATGGTTCTTTCTCATTTTTGATGAAATCAAATAATTTGATCACATCATTAAAATAAGTATTCCAGCTCTGAGATGCTTGCTTAAGTCCATATATGGACCTTTGCAGCTTGCATACTTTATGATCAACATTACTGCATGTGAAATCTAGTGGCTATTCCATATAGATATTTTCCTCAAGGTATCCATTTAAGAATATCAATTTCACATCCATTTGTCCTATTTTATAATCGAAATAGGCTGTAATAACAAGCAATGTGTGGATGGATTTTAGCATAGCTACTGACAAAAAGATATCCTGATAGTCAATGCCTTTGCATTGACTATAACCTTTTGCCACTAATCTAGCTTTGAATGTCTCCATATTTTCATCTGCACCAATCTTTCTCTTGTAAATCGATTTACACCCAATAGGTACTATACCTTCTGGTGGATCTACCAAGGTCCAGACTTGGTTTGAGTGCATCGAGTCAATTTCTGACTTCATTGCCTCTAACTATTTCTCAGAGTTGATATCCGATATCTCCTCGTCATAGATTTTGGGATCATCACCATGAACCCCATTACCTACGAGGAACATTTTCTCTACTTTCTTTGAAATAATAGCTCAGTACCTCTCAAGAGGATGGAAAATCCTTTCCAATCTATCAGGTGGAGGAGGTAGTGATTGTATTGGCTCAACCTGATTTGGTTCCATTTGATCCTTAGCTTGTTGCTCTTGTGAGACTTTCTCCTCGAGCTTGATCTACTTTCCAATGTCGCCATCTTGAATAAACTATTTTTCAAGAAAGATGGCATGTCGACTCATAATCACATTATGATCTTCTGGAATGTAGAAATAATATCCTAATGACTCTTTAGGATATCCTATAAATTGATCTCTAAAGGATCTGAAGTCTAACTTGTCCGCTTATTATCTTTTGACATGAGCCAGATAACTCCAAATTCTGAGATGACTTAGACTAGGTTTCTTACCATGTCATATCTCATACGGTATGGTAGGAATGATTTTAGAAGGAACCCTATTCAGTAAGTATATTATAATTAACAGGCTATATCCCCAAAAAAATTAGGAAGGTTTGTAAAGCTCATCATGGATCGGACCATATCTAATAGTGTCCGATTCCTCCATTTCAAAATCCCATTGTGTTGAGGTGTTCCAAGTAGAGTCCATTGAGAGATTATGCCATTTTGTTTGAGACAGTCAAAAAATTTTTGGCTAAGGTATTCACCTCCTCGATCTGACCGAAGAACCTTAATAAATTTTTCAGTTTGCTTTTCGACTTCATATCTAAATTTCTTGTACTTTTCAAAAGCTTTGACTTGTGTCTCATAAGATACACATACTCATACCGAGATAAATCATCGGTAAAGATTATGAAGTAGACAAAGTTGCCGCTTGGCAACACATCAAATGAGCCACACACATCAGTTTGTACCAGGACAAGTAGATCCATGGCCCTTTCCCCATGTCCTACAAAAGGGAGCTTAGTCATTTTGTCATGAAGATAAGATTCATAAATTGGATATGACTCAGAAGTCAACGAACTCAATAGCCCAATTTTTTTTAATTTGTTAACCCTATCTTCTGCTATACGACCTAGTCCTAGGTGCCATAGATACCTATCATTTGGACTATCCCTAGGTCATTTTGTTCTTATGGCATTCACATTTTGCTCGATATTAAAAATAGATACATCAATATGTAACTGGTAAAGACCGTTAATAAGAAAATCACTTACAATTTTATTTCTTTCATAAAGAATGTTACAATGGTCCTTAAGAAAACTAATTACATAGCCTTCAAGTGCTAAGCATGAAATAGAAATCAAATTTCTGCTTGCTGTAGGCACATAATAACAGTCCTTTAATACTAAGTCTAAACCAGATGATAGTCAAAGAGGGTCTGTTTCCACGGTCACAACAGCAATCCTTGCTCCATTTTCAACATGTAGGATCATCTCACTATCTCTCAGCCTCTTGCTATCCTCAAGATCCTGCATGAAAGTACATAAATGAGCACTAGAACCATAGTCAAGCACCCAACTGGATGCAGAAGAAACCATAAGGTTAGACTCAATAATGAGCATACCTCCAAAAGGACCTACCTCCTTCTTATTCTTCAAGGTGGCTAGATAAGTAGGGCAATTTTGCTTCCAGTGGCTATTAGTGTTGCAATGAAAAAACTTTCCTTTGTCAGTGGTCTTCTTCTTCAGCTCTGCCTTCTTTTTTTTTTCCTTCCACCTTTTGCTTTTTCACGGACTTCTTCTTCTTTTCAAAGAACTTTCTCTTGAAAGAAGTTCGTTCCATAGTAAGACTGAGCCTTTAGAACCTTTCATAGAAAGCTCAGCAGTAACCAGCATATTCATAAGCTCAGCCAGAGAATTTTGAAGTTTATGCATATGGTAGTTCATGATGAACTGTCCATATGCATCAGACAAAGGTTGCAGAATTATATCATTTTGTAGATCTAGATCCAACTTCACTCCAAGCTTCTCAAGCTCTTCCAAATCCTTAATCATTATCAGACAGTGATCTTGGACTGACTGCCCATCACGCATTTTAGCCTTGAATAGTTGTTTAGTGACTTGATACTTGGTTGCACGACTCTATTCACCAAACATCTCTTGTAGGTGAGCCAACATTTGGAGGACAGTCCTGATATCTTCATGTTAGCATTGAAGCTCATCAGACATCGAGCCCAACATGTAGTATCTAGCCTTGTTATCTTCATCCATCCACTTGTCAAGAGACGCTCTCTGTTCAGTGGATCGACGGGCTGGTAAGGTGGGGGGTCCTGATCCAATATATGAGTTAACTTCTCAAAATCCAAAATAATTTTGAAGTTTAAGAGCCAATCCTTGTAATTGAGTCCGATCAGTCTATGGGTATCTAGGGTACGTGCTAGTGGATTGGAAGCAGATATTTTTCTGTAGAGAGTCAAAGTTTCTAGTTAGATATTATAATTAAGACTTGACCAATTTATTTAGAAATTTTATTTTTTAAATAAATTAGCTTCACTATTTTCTCGGATCCCTACACTTCGTCTGTAGAGATGAAAAAATCTCCCCAATTAATGATTTCTAGTAGGTGGTGCAATCCCACCAACTGACTCATCACCTCACCTAACAGTTATTATTGGTGATGGGTTAGCCAATGGGTGAACAACTCTTGTTCATTGATTCTCTAATCATGGTGCACCTAAATTTGATCTCTAATTCATGAATCTCATCATGCCCAAAATATTGATCCACTTCTTAGTTAAGTCAGAACCATCATTTGCGTAGATTGGATTTCTAATTGGGTCTCTCACCGTATCCAGAATATTAAGCCCAATCCATCCTTCAGCCCGTAGCATCGAATGCCTAATAGACATGGTTGCATCTTTTTGGTGCAACTGAACTATTGTAATTAGTCGAGAACAATCAACCTCGAAAAGGTCCCGTACATCTATAATGGTGGAAGATCTTAGACTTGATCTTTTCTTAGGAAGATTTGATTTAGGTCTCATATTCTAGACTTACAATAGCCATAACAATTATAGCTAACCTAGTGGCATGGATTAGCTCGGATTATTGGACACCTTAGATCAGGACTGAGCCAACAAATATGGCCAGGTAAGTGAGATCGGTGGAAGGAATATGCCATTAACTCAATAAGAATGCATTCAAGTCGAGTAGCTCCCAATTAAAAACTAATTGATCATATCTGCCAAACTTAACTTAGACACCAAATTATTGAGCTAGAACCAATCGAGTTAGCCTACAATCCAGACTCTAACCACTGAGTAGGTCTTAAGCTTGATCGATCACTCACGTGAATCAATCTTGATCCAGACTTAATCCTATTGGGCTGGTCAATTGAAGCACTCTTGATCCCATTTAACCAACTCTTGATTCGGTTTGATCAATCGCTTAGACCTAATTGAGCTACCCCAGTCCAAATCTAATTTTATGAATATGTCTTAAATCTAAAAATTCTTAATTTTTAGACTTAACATATTTTATAATATTAATTCTTAATTAAGTTTAGGGTTCATAAATAAAATATGTAAATAAAATTCTAGAATTTCAGGATCTAGGATTTTGTAGAAAATAAATTTTTGAGTTTCTAATTAAGGACGAATGCATAGCACCCCTACGCATCATAAGAACACCCCATCGAATGGAAGGAGAGGGCATTTAAATCCTACTTTATTCTTATGATCAGACGGTCAAGGAGAACTCCTTAATCAGAAATATGAAAACTACAAAACTAGTTAGATCTTCATCATATATCTCATATATAAAAATTGATCTAACTATAAATATGTTTTGCATACATCTCATGTATCATATCATACATATTTTCAGATCTAAATTATCTCATAATCATCTAAAAAATTAAATTTAAATTGATCATATCAAAATAAATTCTATTCTAGATAATCATGTTGAACTACTCTACAACTAGTCTAAACATGCATTCATCATATCTTATATAAATCAAAAATTAAATAATTTTATTTTCTATTTTTTAGATCTTATTATAATATTTATAATATTAAAAAATAATAAATAAATAAATTTAAAAATTATAATTTAATCAAATTAAATTACGATCATGCAAGACTATACATAGAACAATCCTATCCTATAACTAGTCATGCATCTTGTACAACTTAGATCTAAATTATTTAGTTTCTAATTTTTTCTTATTTTAGATCCAATCACATCTCATGTGACATCTGAAATCATCTAATTATTAGATCAAAAATAAATTAAAATTAGATCTAAATTATTTATTGGAACCTGGCTCTGATACCAGTTGAAGAAAAAATCCTATTTTTCAGACCAGATTCGTTCAAATTTGATTTGACCAAGAGAAATATTTTAAAATTTTTTTTCTTAGATATAAATTAGATCTAATACTTTTAAGATCTAATTTGATGAATCTAATAAAATAAAATAAATTAAATTAAATTAGATTTAATTTATATCTTGTTCATGGGTTATCTTATTATCTTGTGATGATCCTACTGATTTACTGAGGTTCTGGATGCAGCCACGCAATCGCCTGACCTCTATCGGTATCCACTTGGATAGGATCTAAAAATATTCTCCTTCTTAATCTTTTCTCCAAAGATCAAATCTGAATCTAATGTTCAAAATCTTCAAAATAATTTTTGAAGATCCGATGTCTTCTTTTGTAGTAGTGCTGTCTTCTTTCTTTCTTGTCGCCTTTCTCTTGCCTGGATCGCACCGAACATGAGCCCAAAGCCTCTTAGGCATGGAGTGGAGAGAGAGGATCAGAGATAGGCATGGAAGAGAGGGGAGAGAGCTATGTGGAGTGGGCAAGGGGAGAGCTCCTTTTAAAACCTAGGCGCATATAGGGTTTATATAGACCCTACTGCGCCATGCAATGCCACATCATCCCGGCCAATCACGTCTCTACGTGCAATCAGATCTAAATCTGATTAGTGGGATGACATCACCTGATCCAATCAGATAAGAGTCCCTCTCAAACATCCTTAGGTGGTGCCAAGACTGGTCAAAGTAGAGTCTTTGGCACTACCTTGTTTGATACCATGAAGCAACCTGGAGTCCCATCTATATGGAACTCCAGACATCATTATCCTTAGGCGCATGCCTCCCTAGGCATAAACCCCCTCCTTTTGTCTTTCTAGGAGTGGGATGAAACCCCATCTGCTCTCCTATTGGTTCATGACACATGGATAGATGTCTAAGTGTCAAAGGTCAACATTTGACCAAAGTCAAAAGACAAGAATTAGCAGGTGATGAAAAATGGCAGGTGTTGTCTCAAATTTATCTCTTAAATTAAGACAATCCTTTTCTGATCTGGACAAACTTCAGTTAGAGCAAGTAAAGGTACCTGAGTTAGCTTAAATACATTTGGCTTAGTCGAGATAACTTTTGATGATTGTTGAAGGAGAACATTAGACTCAATCGTGTGCTAGCACGATTTTCTTGAACCTAATTGAATCTAATTCAAATCAATTGAACTGAGTTAGTCTAATTGATGATATTCAGATCCAAATCCTTATTTGTATAATCTAGTTAGATTTAGTTCCATATGGTAATGAGATATGTCATGATCTCTATCATCGACATCATCGAAACACCTTCGATGGATCAGAACTTTTTCTGATTCAGACAACTAGAATGATCCATCATCCAAATCATTCTAATTGCTCTCAAAATCCACCAGTGTCACCTAGCAGTATATGGTGGCAATCCATTAGAACTAAAAATGATCCTCTCGGTGTAGTTAGCTATGTGATTAAGTTCTTCTATCTTGAGCCTCGATCGGATTAGGGTTAAGGTGAGCTCATCAAATCCTAATTTTCGTCATATGAATTAATCATTTGATTGAAATCTAATGTGAAAACCTTAATAGAAACTCTTTCTATTATTTCACTCTACCATGGCCATGGGCTTATGGATTTTGATTCTCATGATCATCATAGGGCTGCTCCTCATCTATTGAGGTAGATTGATTCTCTCTTGGTGCAATCCAATTCCTACAATGAACATGCTATAGCCAATATGCACCTCAGAATTCTGATTGGCTAGGAGATCGAGTCATGGTGTAGTCTAACTATAACACCCTCAAGATAAACTGCTGATGCATCTCAGATCAAAGAACTAGACACACCATTGCAGCTTCGAGCTAGTCATCGATGAGAAGGTAGACTTTCTAATGACTGCTCGAGGTGGTCACGCTCAGTGCCCGCATTCTCTAACGAGTACCTATACTTTCACTCCGGTGTCTATACATTGTAGACTCAAGACTCATCTACTATAAAGAAGCGATTGTACACCAACCTTCTAGATCAATCATCATCCTCATGATGATCTTACGGTCAGAAGCATTTTATGAGTTAATAATGAAAATTCATGTCTTGAATTTTCAACTCTTGAAAATAAGAATTATCATTGCTATTAACTCAAGCGATGTATCACAGACACTAAATATATATTGTGATAGAAAATAATCTATTTTATTATTTATAGTCAAAATTATAATTTTGCCCTTAGAAGTGTATAACAAGTGTCAGCCAATTTTGACTTCTAGGACACACATATCTAACACCCATCGATGACCTTGTGGAGGTCCCTTTGAATGATGGAAGTAAGGAACACACTATGAAGATCGGCCCCAATTTGAAAGGAGAAATCAGGAAGCAGCTTGTCGCCTTCTTATAAAAGAATGCTGATGTTTTTGCCTGAATTTCTGTAAATATGCCTGGGATTAATGCAGAGGTCATGAAGCCTTACCTAGGTGTGGACCTTAAGTGCCAACCAATGAAGCAGAAAAAGTGCAGCTTTGCACCTGAGAGGCAGAAGGCTATTATGGATGAGGTGTTAAATGTGTGCCCTAGAAGCTAGATTGGCTGTCACTTGTAACATACTTGTAAGGATAATTTTATAATTTTGATTATAAATTAATAAATAGATTATTTTCTATCATAGTGTGTATTTAAAAGTGTTTGTGATACATCCTTTAAGTTAATGATAATGACAATTCAAATTTTCAAGAGTTGAAAATTTAAGATATGAATTTTCATAATTAACTTATAAACTGCTCACGACCGTAGGATCATCATGAGGATGATGATTGATCTAAAAGTTTGGTGTATGATTGCTTTCTTTGGATAGACGTGTCTTGAGTCTATAGTGTGGAGACACCGAAGCAAGAGTATAGGTACTCGTTAGAGAACGAGGGCACTGAGCATGACCACCTCGAGTATTCATAAGGAAGTCTATCTTCTCATCGATGACTGGCTCGATGTTACAGTAGTGTATTTGGTTCTTTAACCTGAGGTGCATCGATAATTCACCTTGAGGGTGTTGTAGTTTGACTACACCATAACTCGATCTCTTAGCCATTCAGAATCCTGAGGTGTATGTTGGCTATAGTATATTTATTATAGGAATTAGATTGCACCAATAAGGGATCTATCTACCTCAATAGATGAGGAGTATATTATCATCCACAAGGTTCCAGGCATCACCTAGCTCTGATGCCAAATTATAGACCCATGATAATGCTCAAAGACCAATCATCCTTGACATCACAAGCACCAATATCATGTTGCGAAAGCTCCTGATCTTTAGCATGGACCTGAAGGAATCTATGATGTTCTCTATGGGCAGCAAACCATCGATCCTCCACCTAGATCTATGATGGGGCGCATTCCATTTTGGGCTTAAGGAAGATGCTCCCCTTCTCTAGGGCTTCTTCAAGAATCCTAGGGCAGCAACTCTAGAGAGAAGAGAAGAAGAGAGTTGAGGGAGAAAACGTTTGTATTCCACAGCATAATGAAACCCTAATACAACCTACGTATTTATACATAGCTAGTAGGCCCGACCAAAAAAACTTCCTGGCTAATCCAATACATGAAAGCATTCACCGAGTCCATGTACACCCATATCTCCCATGCTTTCATCCTCTGGATCTAGACCTGATCCATACATGAATTAGCGACTTTAAGACCTCTCAAACCAGGCCTTAAGACTCCTAGGATCAACCTAGACCCTAGCCCAAAATAGACCCTTGCGTTACTCTATCCGCGCACTAAGCCGACTCAGTCTCAGCACTGCTGGCTAAGTTCCACTGGGTCGGCTCAATCTGAAAATGAGATAGCCCAGTCCTGTGCCATGCTAGCAGTTCTGAACATGCAGCTCTCTATTTTGCTTTGCTGTGAAACTTAGGCAACCCAGTTTTGGACTGAGCCGGCTAACCAATAAAAAATCTTCATTCTATAGTCTTGATTTCCCAACTTTGGTTCCTTGCTATATCTTGTGTCCCAGATCTCTAAAGCACCAACCAAGCCCCTAGAATCTCCGGAGCCAACCCCTTAACTCCTCTCGTGGTCTTCCAGGACTTAGGAGCACCATAAATCCTCATAATCTCCACCTTGGTGCCCCAAGCCTTGGCAAACCCCTCGGCAATGACCTCCTGCACCTTCCCACTATCCCTACGCACTCGACAGCCCTTGTGCAAACATCGCCTCCATCAATCCTCTTCAGCTATTGTACACCCTTAAGGCCTTTGGGATGACTGCCTCCATCGTTGAAGACCTGTGCTTGCACCTCTGCACCACCTTAAGATTGTAGGATCCTTTTTGCTTAGCAGCTGCATCACTTTTCCTAGACTTTCTTGGAGAACCTACAGTATTCCTATACCTGCACTTGCTGCAAATCCTAATATGGTCTCCTCAAAACTATACCTATCCTCCTGCACATGTCGCTCCACCTAGAACTATGCATCTCTGGCACTGATGCTAGGATATTGATCCTTCTGCATCCCTCTGCTCTGAACTTATGTCAAATTCCTCTCCAATTATGAAGCCACCTCTCCAGAGCTCCATCTATATCCGAAGTCTATCTGATGCTGCAAAAGCAGACTCTATCACTGTGTCCCTTAAGGCCAACCATCCAATGCTGTACTGCTAGGCTTGCCGCTCTACCTCGAACAACGTCGCTGCACCTTCGAGCCCTTTATGCTCCATAGACCTCTTTAAAGCCATTTTGGATACCTTCGCAACCCACGGGCACCTCCGAAACTCAAGAGCTCATCCAACTCTTCTGAATCTAGTGACTGAATCCTAGAAAATTTTACCCTAGTCCTTCTCTTCTGCCCCTACACTAGCCATCGCTTCAGTTGCATCTGGAGAACCATCCTCCACTTAATCGTGACTCTCCCTGGTGCCCTTGCAGAAGAAACCTGATCCATGATACTTCCAACCATCTGAGACTTTCTGACGCTCCTTGAGATCCCCTGGCTCCCACCGAGACCTACATCCGATGTTTTTGAGATATCATTGACACTCTCTGCTAAGATACACTCCTCAACTGCTGCACCATCGAGCCTCTCTCAACCCCTGTGCCTCAAAGGAAGTGCTTCTACAGCACTCAAGTACTTCTTGACTCATCTCTACACCGCTCTACTACCGCCCAACCCTAATCTACTGGACCTCCATGGATTATCCATCTCCATCACTTCCAAGACTTCGCAAATCCATGCTTTGGTCAAACCACTGAATACATCTCCGACTACTTCCCCACCTTTCAGACACCAAAGGATGTATAGTCACTTTTTCAGCCTTCCTTTGACCATTATCCCTTGGAAAATCTCTCTTCAACAGCCCTATACTGCCCATCTTCCTAGAGAACCCTGATGCTCTCTGCAGAGATACCTCCTTCGGCTGTGGCATCATCGAGCCTCTCTCAGCCTTGCATCTCTAGAGAAATGCTATTGCAACACTCCAAAGCTCCCTACCTATCACATAACCATCATACATCCTAGCCTTTTCCCCAAGGTTGATCAGCAAATCATGCATCAAATCCTTCCACCTTGGGAAAATCCCTTTTCGTTAATCCTCTCAACCTCCACCTTCAGCTCGCTACTCTCAGTTGGCCAAACCACCATAATAACAAAGATAGATTTGAGGCATACCATGAAATTCTTGTGCAGATTTTTGATTTCACCTTTTATGACTTCTCCTTTCCTTCCATGCACCATCAGGCTCTCAAACATGGCTCTACCATGCTCAACCAAACTTTGATACCATATTATCGTCCACAACATTTCAGGCATCGCCTAGCTCTGATGCCAAATTGTATATCCATGATATCGCTCGAACGCCAATTATCCTTGACATCGTAAGCACCAATATCATATTGCGAAAGCTTCTGATCTTTAGCATGAACCTGAAGAAATATGTGACGTTCTCTATGAGCAGCAAACCATCAATCCTCCACCTAGATCTATGATGGGGAGCCTCCCTCCTTGGGCTTGAGGCAGATGCCCCCTTCTTTAGGGCTTCTTCAATAATCCTAGGGTGCCAACTCTAGAGAGAAGAGAAGAAGAGAGTTGAGGGGGAAATGGTTTGTGTTCCACAACATAATGAAATTCTAATACAACCTATATATTTATACATAGCCATTAGATCCGATAAAAAAAATTTTTCGACTAACCCAATACATGAAAGCACTCACCGAGCCTATGTACACCTATCTCCCATGCTCTCATCCTATGGATCTAGATCCAACCCATACATAAATTATCCACCTTAAGACCTCTCAAACTAGGCCTTAAGATCCCTAGGATCAACCCAGACCCTAATCCAAAATAGACCACTGCGTAACTCTGCCCACGCACTGAGCCAGCTCAATCTCGGCACTAAGCCAGCTAAGTTCCACTAGGTCAACTCAGTTTGAAATTGAGCCAACCTAGTCCTGTGCCATGCTTGCAGTCTCGAACGCGGCAACTCTCTATTTTTCCTTGCTCTGAGACTTAGCCGACCTAGTTTTGGACTGAGTCGGCTAACCTGCAAAAAATCTTCTTTCTATAATCTTGATTTTTTGGCTTTGGTTTCTTGTTTCATCTTGTGTCTCAAGTCTCTGAAGCACCAACCAAGCTCCTGAAATCTTTGGAACCAACCCCCTGACTCCTCTCGTGGCCTCCCAAGACTTGGGAGCACCACAAATCCTCACAAAGTAGCCCTATGATTATCGTGAGAATCAAGTCCATAAGCCCATGGCCATGGCAGAGTAAAAATGATAGAAAGAGTTTCTATAAGGGTTTCACATAGGAGTCGAATTGAATGATTAATTCATATGACGAATATTGGGTTTGACGAGTTCACCTTAACCCTAATCCTGTCGGGGCTCAAGATAGAAAAATGTAATCATATAGGTAGTTGCACCAAGAGGTTCACTTTCAATTTTGATGGATTGCTACCATATACTATTAGGTGTCACTAATAGATTTTGGGAGCAATTAGAATGATTTTGATGATTGATCATTCTAATTATACGAATCAAAAAAGTTCTGGTCCATCGAAAGGTGTTTCGATGATGTCGATGATGAAGATCATGACATGTCTCATTACCATACAAAACTAAACCTAACTGGATCACACAAATAAAGGTTTGGATCTGGATGTCATCAATTGAGCTAACCTAGTTTGATTGATTTGGATTAGATCCAATCAGGTTCAAGGTAATTGTGCTAGCACACGATTGAGCTTGACTTTCTCCTTCCATAATCTTTCGATTCATCGCAATCGAGTTAAATTTGATTTGACTCATTTTTGTATCTTGGATGGGTTTATTTTCATCTGACTGGAGCAAGTTTAGGTTAGATTAATTATGAAAATTAAATTTATTCCTAGTGTAATTGGACTAGGGTCAATAGTTGACCCAATTAAGATAATTGAGGGTCACATGATCAGAGAATTTTAGAAAATTCTCTAAAAATTATTTTGCTTTAATTTATGGATATGTGATAGAACATGAGTTATACTTTGGGTGTGCAAAATTTTTTGATTTTTGAAGGTGCATATACTAGGTTTTGATAGAGTTTGAGTTGGATTAAACTCTTGAGGGAAGAGTCCTAGACGCACATAGACTCTTCCTTATCCTTTCATGCCACCACCGTCCAAATTTATTTTTGGCATCAAAACCAAATGTGATCTGGGTTTCTTCATGGAGATTAGGTCCAAGAGTCCCAACGGTCAAATTAATATGGTTTTTGGTCAAAAAGGGACTCTTTATGGCACTATATCATGTATAAGAACTCTTCTCATGAAATTGCCTCAACATAATTTATTTTTTCCACACCCAAAGGATCCTTTCCTTTAATATCCACACTCTCTCTATCCTCTCTCTCCCTCTCTTCTACATGTCTAAATAGTTAGGCACAAATCTAAGTTGAAGGTCCAAGGTTTTTGGTATAAGATTCAGCATCTGTGCAACGGTGTTTGTGAGACGAATAGGCTGTCCTCAAAAGTCATTTTGAAGGATTTTTAAATTAGATCCAGATTTAATTTTTTGAGGAGAGATTCATGAGGAGAAGACATTCAGATCCTATCTAAGTAGATATCGATAGAGGTCAGGCGTGTGCATGGCTCCTTTCAGAACCTCAGGAATTAATAGGATCATCGTAGGATAATTGGATTACCAAATCAGGTACTTAAAATTAAATCTAATTTAATTTTATTTTTAACTTTTAATATCAGATCTCTATGATCAGATCTAAGAAGTCTCAGATCTGATTAGAATTTTAAAATTTTTTTTTTGAAATATTTCTTTAGATCCAATCAGATCTGAATGATCCTATGCCAGAAAAATAAGTTTTTTCTTCATGAGGTCGACAAACTCCTCAAAGCAAGATTCATTTGAGAAGTACTCTATCTAGACTAGATTGCAAATATCATTCTTGTCAAAAAGGCAAATAGCAAATGGAGGATGTAAATGAACTTCATGGACTTGAACACAACATGCCTAAAAGATAGCTACCCCTACCTAGGATTGACTAATTGGTGGATGCAACTTTGGGCTATGAACTCCTCACCTTCATGGATGCCTTCTTCGATTATGACCAAATTTGGATGGCATCAAAAGATAAGGAGAAGACTCCTTTTATTACTGATCGTGGCCTTCATTGTTATAGGATCATGCCCCTTAGGCTTAAAAATGCATGTGTAATCAGTACCTAGTGAATAAGATCTTCAAGGAGCAAATCGGCCGCAACATGGAGATCTATGTAAATAATATGCTAGTTAAAAGCCGATCTTCATCAAATCTTATTATCGATTTTGAAAAAATCTTTAGTACCATCTAAAAGTACAAAATAAAGCTGAACCCTACAAAATGTGCTTTCGGAATAACTTTGGAAAGGTTCCTAGGATTCATAGTGTCAAGGCACGACATTGAAGCCAACCTAGAGATGATTAATGCCATTCAAGAGATGACTATCCCAAAAATAATAAAAGAACTTCAGCACCTCATAGGCAAGGTAGCAGCCTTCAATCACTTCATTTCAAGGTCCGTGGAGCATTGTATGCCCTTCTTCCAAGTGCTCAAATAATTCAAGAACTTCAATTGGACTCCTAAGTGCCATTAGGCTTTTGAGGAATTAAAGAGCTATCTTAGTTCACCTCTACTCCTAGCCAAGCCTGAACCTTGAGAAGAGCAATTTTTGTACCTTGCTGTATCTCCGATGGCTATTAAAGCCATCTTGATCAAAGAAGAAGCTAAAATCTAGAAGCCGATTTACTATATAAGCAGAGTCCTGAGGGATGTGAAAATAAGGTACACTAACTTAGAAAAACTAACTTATATCTTGTTGATTACAGTCAGGAAGCTCTGACCTTATGTTTAGGGACAGACGATTACTCTCCTTACTGATCAACCCGTCAAGATAGTTCTTCACCGGCCTAATACCTCTGGAATAATATCGAAGTGGGAGATCGAGTTAACTGAATTTGACATTCATTTTCAACCTCGACCATCCATCAAAGCTCAAATACTGACTGATTTTATAATGGAGTGCACTATTCTGGATGCAATTGAACTAGAGCACTAAGAAGTTCATATCCCTAGCTCTCCTGATGAAAAAATTGATCTTCCTAAAAATTTTTGGGCATTATATGTGGATGGTTCATCTAATACTTCTAGAGCTAGCGCAAGCTTGATTCTCATGAATCTAAAAGAAGTTGTAGCTGAATATGCTTTGTGCTTTGAATTCCTTGCTACAAATAATGAGACTAAATATGAAGCATTAATCACGGGGCTGAAGATAGCCAAAGAGTTGGAGGCAAAATATTTGAAGGTTTATAGTGATTCTCAGCTAGTGGTGGGGTAAGTCAGTAATATCTTTGAAGCTTGGGAGGAAGGCATGAAGAGATATTTGGAAAAAGTAATGGATTTAATCCCGACCTTTAGTAGCTTCAAAATTTAGCAAAACCCCAGAGCGAAAAACACCAGAGCCAACCTCCTTTCTAAGATAGCCACCTTAGCCTCAAATGAACTACCAAAAGAAGTCTTCTTTGAAGTCTTGCAGCACCCAAGTTCAAAAGAACCCCAGACAATGATGCAAGTCGATCATGAGCCCAATCGGATCGATCCATTGATTTTCTATCTTAGAGATAGAATTCTTTCTAGAGACCATAAAGAAGCTCGAAAGTTAAGAAATCAAGCTTTCCGCTATATTTTATATGAAAATAAGCTGTACAAAAGATCGTACTTCCTACCACTCCTCAAATATCTTCGACCTTTTGAAGCAGATAATGTATTGAGAGAAGTTCATGAAGGAATATGCAAAAATCATCTCAGGGCGAGATTCTTATCATATAAGTTACTCCGACAAGGACACTATTGGCCAACGATGCACCAAGATGCGATGAATTATATACAAAAATATGTTCGATGTAAGAGAAATGCAAGCATTCAAAGATAGCCAGCTTCATAGCTCACACCATTAAGTGCTCTTGGTCGTTTGCACAATGAGGGATGGATATACTTGGGCCTTTTTCCATGGCATCTGGACAATGAAAGTTCCTAGTGCTGGCAGTAGATTATTTTATTAAGTAGATTGAGGCTGAACCTCTAGCAAAAATTACTGAAGCTAAAGTATAGGACCTTATTTGGAAGTTAATTATTTGTAAGTTTGGCCTTCCCTAGACATTAATCACTGATAATGGATGCCAGTTCATAGGAGCGAAGTTTGTTAAATTCTGTGAAGGTTTAAACATTTCTCACCACTTCACATCAGTAGCCCATCCATAGGCAAATGGTGAGACCGAGGTAACTAACAGAACTCTGCTTCAAGGGATAAAAGCAAGGCTTGAAAGAGTGAAAGGAACGTGGATAGACGAATTGTATTATGTGCTCTGGGCTTACAAGACTACTCAAAGGTTTTCAACTAGAGAAACCCCTTTCACACTGGCTTTTGGGATAGAGGTAGTTATCCTAGTCAAGCTTGAACTTTCTTTGGCACGAGTTGAAGCTTTTAGTGAACAAAATAATTCACTGGATCTTAAAGCAAATCTCAATTTATTGAAAGAAAAGTGAGAGAAGGTCCAAATCTGAATGGTTGCTTAGAAGCAAAGAGTAGCCCACTACTATAACTTTAGGATTAGGAGCAAGATGTTTAAAGTAAGAGATTTGGTACTTCAACGAGTAGATATTTTGCAACCTTAGAATCAAGAAAAGCTTGCCTCGAAGTCGAAAGGCTCCTATGAGGTCGTGGAAATCATCCGACTAGGGACATATTATTTAAAGGAGCTCGGAAGATCAGCCCTTCTGTGATCTTGAAACTCAGAGAACTTACGAATGTATCATCAATAATCTTGCCTCAATAAAACTTCATTATTTCAATATCTTTGTTCTTTGGCACAAAATTATATGATGGTAAGAAATGACTAAACCAAACTTTATTTTTAAACAAACTAGAAGGCCTCTGGTTATTTAAGACAGGAGGTTAACCTCATGCAAGCAAGGGTAAAGGCCAACCCCATCAAGAACAGGCGGAGGACCTTGTCTTGATGGGGGGACAAGGGGAGAGGCCCTTTCAATGGTCCTTTTCTACTCCAATAATCTTGTTAGAGACAGGAGGAGAACCTCATCCTAACAAGGATAAAGGCCAACCCCATCAAGAACAGGAGGAGAACCTCATTCTGATGCGGGAATAAGGGGAGAGGCCCTTTCAATGACCCTCTTAAGCCCTAATGAATTTGTTAGGAACAAGAGGAGGATCTCGTCCTAACAAAGATAAAGACCAATCCCATCAGAAATAAAAGGAGGACCTCATCCCAATAGGAAGATAAGGGAGAGACCCTTTCAACGATCCTTTTGTGTCCCAATGACTTTATTAGGGATACGAGGAGGACCTCATCCTAACAAAGATAAAGGACAATCCCATCAGAAATAGGAGGACCTTGTTCTGACAAGGGGACTAGGGGAGATGTTCATTCAATGATCTTTTTATGCCCCAATGACTATTAGGAATAAGAGGAGGACCTCATCCTAATAAAAATAAAAGCCAACCCCATCGAAAATAGGAGGAGGACCTTATCCTGACAGGAGGATAAGGGGAGAGGCCCTTTCAACAGCTCTTTTGTACCCTAATGACTTTGTTAGGGATAGGAGGAGGACCTCATCCTAACAAATGTAAAGACCAACTCTGTCTGGAATAGGAGGATCTTGTTCTGATAAGAGGACAAGAGGAGAAGCCCTTTCAATGATCCTTTTATATCCCAATCATCTTGTTAGGGATAGGATGAGAACATCGTCCTAACAAGTATAAAGGCCAACCCCATCAAGAATAGGAAGAGGACCTCATCCTGATAGGGGAACAAAAAAAGAGGTCTTTTCAACGATCCTTTTTTGCCCCAATGACTTTGTTAAGGATAGGAGGAGGACCTCGCCCTAATAAAGATAAAGGCCAACTCCGTTAGAAGTAGGAGAAGGACCTCATCCTAATAGAGGGATAATGGGAGAGGCCCTTTCAATGATCCTTTTGTGCTCCAATGACTTTGTTAGGGATAGGAGGAGGACCTCGCTCTAACAAAGATAAAATCCAACCCCATCAAAAATAGGAGGAGGATCTCATCCTGACAGAGGGACAAGGAGAGAGACCCTTTCAATGGCCCCTTTGTGCCCCAATCACCTTGTTAGGGATAGAAGGAGAACCTCATCTTAACAAGGATAAAAGCCAATCCCATTAGGAACAGGAGGAGGACCTTGTCCTGATGGAGGGATAAGGAGAAAAGCTCCTTCAATGATCCTTCTATGCCTCAATAATCTTATTAGGGATAGAAGAAGAACCTTGTCCTAACAAGGATAAAGACTAATCTCATCAGAAATAAAAGAAGGACCTCATCCTGATGGGAGGATTAATGAGAATAATGCCTTGAATTCTTCCATATTAAGCTCATGATGAAGTCCAGGATAATGAACAAAGTCCAACGAGCTGAAGAACACCTCAATTGGACTCGGTATGACAAAGATACGTGTAAAGAAAGCACTCGAAGCATCGCAGTGGAAGCCAAAGTGGGGCCTATGGCCGACAGGCCCACCAGAGGTGCAACCTAGGCACATGGGCCTATGGGGGCCTGTCTAGGCACGCACTGGCATGCTGGCCAACCAACGTGCGGGCGCGGCCCAACGGCCAGTGGCCTAGGGTGCGGCCCAAGCACAAGCACGCGGCTAGCACGGGCGTGTTGCCCAGCATGAGCATGGCCCAATGAGAGTGCAGCCCAGTGTGGGCATGCGGGCATGTGGCCCAGCACCATGCATGGCCTAGGTCGGGAGCGCGTAGGGGCGGCACAGGCCTAGGTACGTGCACACGGGCAGTGGCTTGGGCCCAGGTGGCCTCGCGATCGCATGGGCGAGGGGTTTTCTTCTCAGTCTACTTGCTAGAGTGCATGAATCAAGCATTTATCACAGCTTATGGGATTCCTTCTCCATGTTTTACTGGGTTTTGGATTGTATCTATGGCCTTTATAAGCAGCAGACCAAAAGCTAGATGCTGTGATGGTGGCTTAGTTATTTTTGCAAACCTAAAACGTGAAAGAGAGCAGAGAGAGGGAGGGCGCTAGCAACAATAGAAGCAGAGGCTTCGAGCATATAGTTAGGTGATGGACTGCAGTCATTTCAGGGGTTCTCCAAGAGAGAGTTTGTTCAAGATAACTTCTTGTTGTGAGAATTGTATATGTAAGTTGAGAGTGAATAATCTCTTCTTGTATCTCTTCCTTTTTCATAGTAAAGTTTTGCATGCGAGGTGAGCCTTTAGGTTGGTCCACGTACTTGATTATACTTATTTTGGTTTCTTCTTTCTTCCTATTGCAATCTGCTGGTACTAGATCTTTACCAAGTGGTATCAAAATGTATTGATACCTCCAATAATTAATATCAGAGCCCAGACAGTACTGGATTATAGATTGTAGTAATAGAGATTGAAGAGCATGGAGAAAACAAGCTCAATCAAGGTGGAGATCAATAGGTTTGATGGGAAGGGCAATTTCTTCTTATGGCAAGCAAAGGTAAAGGATGTCCTCATCCAACATGGTTTGATCGATGCTCTCTTGTACGATGAGATGCCAGCCACCATAGAGGAGAAGTATTGGAAGCAGATCCAGATGCAGGCGGTAAGCACTATCCGCTTGTACCTAGAGGATGATGTCGTGATACATGTACTTGGTGAGACTTTTTCGATAGCATTATGGTCGAAGCTCGAGGAGTTGTACATGATGAAGTCCCTCACCAACACCCTCTTCCTTTGGAGGCAATTCTATGAACTATAGATGGACGAAGGTTAGAGCGTGCGGGAGCATCTATCCAACTTTCAGAAGATCCTCACCGACCTTCTCAGTATTGGCAAAAAAATTGAGGAGAAGATCAGGGCATTGGTCTTGCTTGTATCACTTTTCTTTTCATATGAGTCTTTGGTGACTGCTCTTCTAGTGGAAAAGAGCTCCATCAAGATGGATGAAGTACTATGGTGATTCTCCAGAATGAGGTTCTCAGGAGGGAGAATCTAGCTTCGAACTCAGATGGTGGTAGATCAGCTTTGATAGTTTCTGAAGGAGCTGGAGGTAGTAGACGGAGTGGCAGAGGATTGCAAGGAGGATGATCTAGGTCTAAGATAAGGGACTAAAGCAAGATCAGATGCTACAGGTATGATGAGTTAGGGCATCGAGTCAAGGATTGCCCATAACTCAAAGATCGGATGAGAGCTATTATGACGGTGGCCAATAACGATATAGAATTCAGTGATGATTTCCTTCTAGTTACTGATGAGGTATCTACTTCTTTCTTTTAGTGGATTATGGATTCTGCTTATTCCCTTCATGTACGTTGTAGAAAGGAGATGTTTGACTCCCTAGAGATCAGTAAGGGCACTGTATTCCTACCAGACAGATCGAGCTGTGAGATCAAGGGTTGCAGGATGGTCAACAAAAAACTCCATGATAGAACAATGAAGAAGTTGGGTGAGGTCCGATACATACCCAGCTTTAAGAAGAATCTAATTTCACTGAGCAGACTGGATTCGATCAGTTTTAGATGGAAAGCTGATCGAAAAATCCTGAAGGTCATGCATGATAGTAGGATGGTGCTAAGAGAAAGAAAGTATGGATGACATTACCTAATGTCAGAGAGCCCGATGCAAGGTGGAGCTTCAGGTGGAGATGGATCGAATACGGGACGAGAGACTTGGAAGGATGACATATGACATCACAAGATGAAGTTTCTATTACTGCAGGAAGCTACCCCCAGTAGATCTCAAGTCAGATGGATCACAGTAGTTGATAGAGGTGGGATCGTGCGGCCTAGCTTGACTCCCACATTTGCCCATCTATGATCAGCAGGCAATTGCCCCAGGGCATGGGGACACTAGACAAGCTCTCGGATAGATGGAGATCAAATATTGAGTTGAGGTAGGGATTGTTAAGAATAACATCTTAAATTCTTTTACATTAAGCCAACAGCAAAGTCCCGGACAATGAATGGAGTCCAACGAACCTAAGAACACCTTAATTGGAGTCTGGATGAGAAAGATATACATGAAAAAAGCACTCGGAGCATCGTAGTGGAAGCCGAAGTGGGGCCAACGATCGGCAAGCCCATCGGAGGTGCGACCCAAGTGCACAGGCTTGCGGGGGTTGGCCTAGGCGAGCACTGGCACATGAGCCAGCCAGTGTGTGGGTGTGGCCTAATGGCTAGCAGCCCTAGGTGCGACCTAGGCATGGGCGTGCAGCCCAGCACCAGGGTGTAGCCCAGTGTGGGCATGGCCCAGCACGGGTGTGGCCCAGTGCCATGCATGGCCCAGGCTAGGCGTGTATGGGCATGGCCCAGGACTAGGCACGCGCGCGTGCAGGCAGCGGCCTGGGCCCAGGTTGCCTCATGATCGCACGGGTGCAAGGGTTTTTATTCACAGTCTATATGCCAGAGAGCATGGATCGGGTGTTTATCATGGCTTACGAGATTTCTTCTTCGTGATTTACTGGGTTTTGGACTGTATCCATGGCTTTTATACGCAGCAGATCGAAAGGTAAAGATTGTGGCTGTGCCTTAGTGATTTTGGAGAACCTGAATCATGAAAGAGAGTAGAGAGAGAGAGGGTGCTAGCAACAGCAGGAGAAGAGGCTTCGGGCAGATAGTTAGGCAATGGACTACGATTGTTTCAAGGAGTCTCCAATAGACAGTTTGTTCAGGATAACTTCTTGTTGAGAAGATTGTATACGTGAGTTGAGAGTGGATAATCTCCTTTTGTATCTCTTCCTTTTTCATAGTAAAATTTTGCATGCCCTGTGGAGGTGAGCCTTTAGGCTGATCTACATACTTGATTGTTCTTGTTTTGGTTTCTTCTTTCTTCCTATCGCAATCCACTAGTACTAGATCTTTAATAAGTGGTATCAAAGGGTGTTGATACCCCCAATAGAGACACAAAGAGAGGCCCTTTCAATGGCCCTTTTATGTCTCAATAACTTTATTAGGGATAAGAGGAGAACCTCATCCTAACAAAGAGAAAGGCCAATCCTATCAGAGGACGTCATCCTGATAGGGGGACAAGGGGAGAGGCCCTTTCAACTATCTTTTTGCACCTTAATAACTTTATTAGGAGTAAGAGGAGGACCTCATCTAGGTACAAAAGATGTAAGGATCCAATTATACAAACCCAAATAGAACTTAGCAAAGGGCCATCGTCTACAATCAAAGGGTACATATGCCACGATAAACTGCAACATTATTGAAGGATAACTCCACAATCGTGAGTAATAAAACATAGAAGAGAGTGAAAAAACTACAAAAGCATATGTTTGAAATGAGGCAATTGAAAAGTATTGTTTTATTGAAATAAAAGTTAGATGCATGGAAAGGTCTACAGGACCAGTTTAAAAAGAAGAAGAAGAAAAAAAGATGTCGAAGTCCTACTCGAATTTGGACTTCGGACTACCAGCATTGACCCATACCAGGGATAACTTCAAGTCCTTAATCTTTTCTTCGAGCTTCCGTCGAGCTACCAGGCTTTCACTCAACAACTTCTTATGCCTTCGGAAGTCATCTTCAACTTTTCTCAACTTCCTTCTTAGTACAGTCGACTCGGCCTCCACGTCCTTCATGGCTTCTTGTTGATAGACCATTTGCACCTTCAACTCTTGTAGCTTTGTTTGGCTATTTCCATATAAGGTAGACATGCTCTCTAAAGGGCTCCATAAGGATAGGACCTCCGCCAAGTCCCTACTCAAGCTAACTTGAGCACTTATGGACAATTATCGTCGAAGTCGAATGATTTCCTCATCAGCTCTTCAAAGCTTTCCCTTGAGGTTAGCAATTTGGCCACACTAATCATGTTTATATTTATTATGAGAGTCCTCAGCTACCTGTAATTATCTTTGGAGTTTGGAGAACTTCTTTGTCCAATCCCAAACCATATTCTTTTAGATTGGTGGACCATGCCGAACTTCTTTCGAGTACCTGAATCCTTTCTTATGCAGCCCTTAGCTCGACTTCCAGAGATCTTGTCTTGATCGTCAGGATCCATGGTTTGTCACTACCAAGCTTCTTCACTCATTTTGATTCCTCTGTCAAATGGTGCTTCTTATTGATACAGTCCATGGCATCCTTTTTATGGTTTTGTCGAAGGTGGGTGACTTCAACTGTGGCTTTCGAATAATGCTTCTTCAACTTCTGAAGCTCGCTCTCTACTTTCTTCAAGTTCCTCTTAGTTTGATGAACTTTCCTCTTCAGGTTCTTAATAATAGATCTTAGAGGAAGGCCTTGGGACAGTGGTGTAGTATCAGTAGGAGGAGATGAAGCATGATTATCTTCATAAGGGATATTCTAAAAAAAACAAGCATACCAAGACACATACTTAAGATAAACTTATCTTCATTAATTAAAATGTTTCTCAAATATAGGAGAGGAAACAAATGAAAAGGAAGATACAATAAAAAGAGATCTCAGACCTCAGGAGGAGTGAAAGAGGAGTTCGGTGCAACTCCCATAAATTCTTCAGAAGTGGGTGGAGCAGGCGCGATTGAAGACGTAGTGGGGATGGGCCCAATTGGTGGAAGATCGGTAGCTTCAGTAGATGGTCCTGCTTCATCCTCAGGGGCTTCTTCATATAAGAAGTTGAGGTCGAGCTCGAAAAACTTATTGGCAATCCTATCCTCACAAAGCTCGAACCCTTTGTTGAAGGCTTCCTGGTCGAACTTGATGTTCAAGTCCCTCATCTTAGAGGAGACCTTGAATTTCTCTATTGCCTAGGCCTTTGCCTTCGAGATCTATCTTGAAACCTACTCCTTCAGTTGGGAAATCTCGGCTTCAACCTTCTTCCTCCTCTCCTCTTTCAAGGTCAAAGCAGCCTTCAGCCCCATCGATGTTTGCTCTTCCTTCTTGAGAGCCTCTTAAAGAGTCCCAACCTTGACAGCCTTCTCTTTTGTGAGGTGGTTGACTTCAGTAGCTTTCTCCTCCTGGAGGCGACTGACCTTGGCTTGGTGATCCTCCTGAGCCTTCAATGCTTTCGATCTCAAGCAGTTTATGAGCTCAAAAGTAGCACTCCCAAGTCTTGAAAATATGAGAAGATAGATCATGAAAAGATGAAAGAGAGCTAAAAGAGAAATCATCTCTTGTAGCAAAGTTCAGAAACTGGGTCGATTTATCTTGAGACTGAACTGGCTAAGTTGGAAACTAGGCCGACTCAGTCCAGAACTGGGTCGGCTAGGTCTTAGAGAAAAATTCAGATAGTAAATAACATTTTTGTGCTATAGGCATGGTACACAACTAGACCGGCTTAGTCTCAGACTATAGGCATGGTACACAACTGGGTCAGCTCAGTCTAAAAGCAGTATTTTCATGCTATAGGCATGGTATACAATTGGATCGGCTTAGTCTCAGACTGTAGGCATGGTACATAACTAGGTCAGCTCAGTCTGGGACTGAGTCGACCCAATCGTAGGTTAGTTGGCTCAATCTAAAACTAGGTTGGCTCAATTTTTATGGATTATTATTTTATGTACGTGGGTTGTTTGGGTATGGAGAGTTTTTCTATGAGCTTGGGCATGACCCTTTGTAAAGTATATATACTGAAAATAGGTCAAGATTGTAAAAAGACTGAAATATATTGAATAAAAGCTCTTTTCTTCTAAAAATCTCTTCTTCTCTTCTTCTCTATTTCTTGAATTCTTTGATCATGCTTCTACAGAAATCTTTGAGAAGTACTTTCTTGTTGCTTGGCTAATCATCGATGGCCATATCGATCCATGTTGAAAAAGCGCGTATTCCTGACATTTGGTATTAGAGCAGTGTTGCATGGAAGGAAGAAAGACACCTAGGGTTTACTACATCCAGGATCTATTGCACTAGATTTTATCTTAAAACTTCTAGTTTGCTTCGTGGTTGTCTCTAGATTATGGTGGAGATTGTTTACATGGAGGAACGGTGATATAGAAATTTGGAAAGAGGATCTAGGGCTAGTTAGATCTTCTTTGAAGGATAGTTTTGCTAGTGTGTGTTATCGTAAAGGATGTTAGGGATCAGTTCTTGACTTATTTAAAGTCATAGGATCAAGTGGATTCAAGATGGATTTTGAGAAGTTCAATGGTAAGAAAAAATTTACTCTATGGCAGCAAAGAGTAAAGGACTTATTGGTTCAATAGAGGATCTACAACGTATTGACAAAAGAAAGGTCGGAAAAGATCAGTGTTGATGATTGAGAAGAGTTGGAGGAAATTGCTTTTAGCACAATCCAGATGTGCTTGACCGATCAGGTTTTGCTCGAGGTTTGCATAGAAACTATGGCAAAGGAGCTCTGGGAGAGACTAAAGAACACATACATGATGAAGAAAATGATGAACAAGCTATGGTTGGAAAAACAGCTATATAGTTTGAAGATGCCTGAAGGCGGAGATCTTATTGCACATATCCAAAGGTTCAATCAAGTGTGCTCTGAGGTGATGAGTTTGAATGTGAAGATTAACGAGGAGGATTGGGCATTGGTTCATATGATGGTCTCATAACAACTTTAGTTTATATGAAGGAGACCCTAAACTATGAAGAGATTGTTGGTGTGCTCAGATCAAATGAGCAAAGAAAAAAGATTTACAAGGAAGACCCAAAGTCTGAGATCTTGGTTATGAATGAAAGATAGGAAAGATCAAAGAAGAAGACAAGAGAAAAATTCAAGGGCAGGTCAAAGTCTTATGATCAGAGGAAGATGATGTTGAAATATTATAAATATCATCAGTTTGGACACCTGAGGAGAGATCATCCCCTTTTGAGATCAGAAAAAGAGAAGGCCAATAAGAAAGATGATGTAGCTTTTGTGAGCAATGGAGAAGACCTGCTAGTTGTATCAGATGGATCCATAAAGTATGATACTATGTGGATATTGGATTCAGCTTGCTCACACCTCTATACTTCTCATTGGGAGTGGTTTGCTACCTATCAGAAGATCGATGATGGAAGTGTCAGCCTAAGAGATGATCACCTATGCAAAGTAGCTAGAATTGGCTCTATCAGGGTGAGAATGTACGATGGGATCATTCGTACATTATCAAATATCAGGCATGTACCAGAGTTAAAAAAGAATTTAATTTTTTTAGGCTACTTAAAGGAGCAGGGTCATGCTTTTAGTAGCCAAGCTGGGAGTGGATGTTCGAAAATTTCCAAAAGAGCTTTGGTGGTGATGAGAGGTAGAAGACTAAGCAACAAACTTTATAGAATGGAAGGCTCAATGATGAATGATAGTGTAGAGGTGCTAGTAGTGGCACAGGAGGAGCAGATTTTATATCAACTGTAGTACTATTGGATGGGTCATATGAGTGACCGTCTGCTTACTGAACTAAGTAGAAGAGGTATGATCCAAGCCTTAAAGAAGGAGGGCATAGTTGTTCGTGAGCTGTGCATCTTTGGCAAATAGCATAGGGAGAAGTTTGCCAGAAGTACCAAACGTAGTGAGGGAGTGCTGAATTTAGTGCACTTAGATGTGTGGGGACCAGCTCCTGTATCAACTAGAGGCGGGGCAAAATACTTTATCACTTTCATTGATGATTTCTCAAGGAAAGTATGGGTTTATCTAATCAGAAAAATATCAGAGGTGTTTGCCCGGTTCAGAGCCTGAAGAGCTAAAGTAGAGGAGTCAGGAAGACAGGTGAAGTGTCTGAGGTCGGACAATGGAGGAGAGTATACTAGCCTGGAGCTTAGGAGGTACTGTGAGGAAAATTACATGAAATGCCATTACACGATGAAGATGACTTTCCAGTAGAATGGTGTTCAGATACTGACCGAGAAGGCATGGAGTTTGAGGTTGCAGAAATCACTCCCAAAGTTCTTTTGGGATAATGCTCTAATTTTTTCATATTTTCTCATAAATTGGACCCCTTATTATAAGCTGAATGGAGGCATTCCAGAGGAGGTGTGGAGTAGAAAGAAGGTGAAGCTTAGCCACCTGAAAGTCTTCGATTGCACAGGCTATGCACATGTGGAGGCAACTGAGAGAAGCAAATTGGACCCAAAATCTCAAAAGATGACATTCATAGGATATCCACAAGGAGTCAAGGGGTACCTACTGTGGGACTCTCAGGCACAGAAGTCAGTGATCAGTAGGGATGTTATCTTTGATGAGAAGAGCATCTTGAGGAGCTCAAGGATAGATGAAACTGAAAAAATAAAGGTGAACAGTAGTGGCCAGTCAAAGAATGATGGCATGTAGGTTACATCCACTTATAGGAGTGTTCCTGTTAAGGTGAAGCTGGGCAGAAAGTATTATCTCAGATTGAAAATCAGTATGGAGGGTCGGTAGTTCAGACTAAAATCCAAGAGCAGTTACAGACATTAGGCAGAGATGTGACACTGGGAGTGGCTTTGCACAAGCCCCGGCGTACTGTTAGAAGGTCGGTCAGATATGACATTGATGAGGTTATCTCCTATGCACTCATCACTGCTAATGGAGATCCAAAGAATTATGCAGAGGCTATGGAGAGTGAGAATCATGATTCATGGATATAGGCCATAATGGAGGAGATGGAATCACTTCAGAAGAATCAGACATGGCAGCTGGTGGATCTTTCAAAGGGTGCTCGACCTATTGGCTCAAAGTAGGTGTTTACAAAGAAAGAAGCACCTTCAGAACAAGATGAAGTTAGATTCAAAGCAAGGCTGGTAGCAAAGGGATACTCACAAAGGTAAGGGATTGACTACATAAAAATTTTCTCTCCTGTGGTGCGTCATACATCTATTCGAGTTTTGTTATCATTGGTGGCATAGCATAACATGAAATTAGAGCAGATGGACGTGAAGATAGCCTTCCTTCATGAGACTTTGGAGGAAAGAATTTATGTGAAGCAGCCAAATGGTTTCATGGAGATGGGACAGGAATAAAAGGTGTGTTTACTCAGGAAGTGTTTGTATGGCTTGAAACAATCCCCTCGTCAGTGGTATCAAAGGTTTGATAGCTTTATCTTGAGCCTGAGTTTTAGTAGATGTGAACATGATTATTGTGCCTACGTCAAGGATGTAGATGAGGATGCCCTGTACCTGTTATTGTATGTAGATGAGATGCTCATAGCCAATAAAAGCATGGATGCAGTGAAAAGGTTAAAAAGGGCATTCGTTAGATATGTATGCCATAGAAGTCAGAATTGGCTGACACTTGTAATACACTTCTAGGAACAAAATTATAATTTTGACTATAAATAATAAAATAGATTATTTTATATCATAAATGTGTATTTAGTATTTGTGATACATCCCTTGAGTTAATGGTAATGATAATTCATATTTTCAAGAGTTGAAAATTTAAAACATGAATTTTCATTTATTAACTCATAAAATGCTCATGACCGTAGGATCATCATGAGGATGGTGATTGATCCAGAAGGTTGGTGTATAATCGCTTCTTCATAGTAGATGAGTCTTGAGTCTACGATGTAGAGACATCGAAGTGAGAGTACAGGTACTCGTTAGAGAATGAGGGCATTGAGCATAACCACCTTGAGCAGTCATAAGGAAGTCTACCTTCTTATCGATGACTGACTCAAAGCTGTAGTGGTATGTCTGATTCTTTGACCTGAGGTGCATCGGTAGTTCACCTTGAGGGTGTTATAGTTTGACTACACCATGACTCAGTCTCCTAGCCATTCGGAATCCTGAGGTGTATGTTGGCTATAGCATGTTCATTGTAAGAATTGGATTACACCAAGAGAAAATCTATCTACCTCGGTGGATGAGGAGCAGCCCTATGATGATCATGAGAATCAAGTTCATAAGCCCATGGCCATGGCAGAGTGAAATAATAGAAAAAGTTTCCATTAAGGTTTTTACATCAGACTTGAATCGAATGATTAAATCATATGATAGAAATTAGGGTTTGACGAGTTTACCTTAACCCTAACCTGATTGGGGCTCAAGATAGAAGAACTTAATCACATAAGTAGCTACATCGAGAGGTTCATTTTTAGTTTTGATGGGATGCCACCATATACTGCTAGGTGTCACTGGTGGATTTTGGGAGCAATTAGAATGATTTAGATGATCCATCATTCTAGTTGTCTGAATCAGAAGAGTTCTGATCTATCGAAAGGAGTTTCGATGATATCGATGATGGAGATCATGACATATCCTATTACCATACAGAATTGAACCTAACTGGGTCATGCAAATAAGGGTTTAGATTTGGATATCATTAATTGGACTAACCCAGTTCAATTGATTTGAATTAGAGTCAATTAGGTTCAAAGAAATCGTGCTAGCACACGATTGAACCAAACGTTCTCCTTTTATTATCATTAAAAGTTATCTCGACTGAGCCAAATAAGTTTGTGCTCACTCAGGTACTTTTACTTAGTCTGACTGGAGCTTGTCCATGTCAGAAAAGGGTTGTCTTAATTTATGAGATAAATTTGAGACAATACCTACCATTTTTCGTCACCTGCTAATTCTTGTCCTTTGACTTTGGTCAAATGTTGACCTTTGATCCTTAGACATCTGCCCATGTGACATGCACTTATTAGAGAGTAGATAGAGGCTTGTCCCCTTATTGAAAATTAGAAAAGTGGGGGTGCATGCCTAGGGAGGAGTGCGCCCATGGATAGGGACGCCTGGAGTCCCATACGGATGGGACTCCAGGTTGCTTCTTGGATTCTACTTAGGTTACCCCTAGCCATAGACTTTGACCAGTCTTAGGTGCCATGTAAGGATGAATTAGTGAAGCTCTCATCTGATTGGATTAGATGATGTCATCCCACCAATCAAATTTAGATCTGATTACACGAAGCAATGTGATTGACCGAGATGATGTGGCACTGCATGGCGCAATAGGGTCTATATAAATCCTGTCTGCGCCACACTTTGATAGAGTTCCTCTTAGCCCACACTCCAAGGCTACCCCTCTCTCTCCTCCATGCCATCTTCTAATCCTCTCTATCCTCTACACACCCAAGGTAAGTTGGGCTCTAGTTTGGTGCGATCCAGGAAAGAAAGAGCTGACGAGAAAGGAAGAAGACAACACTGTTGTAGAGACGACTGCTGATCTTCAAAAGGAATTTTAAAGATCCTCCAAATCAGATCTAGATATAATTTTTGGAGAGTTGATAAAGAAGAAGAAGATCTCTAGATTCAGTCCAAGTGGATACCGATACAGGCCAGGCGCTTGCGTGGCTAGATCCAGAATCTCAGGCAATCAGTAGGATCATCAATGGGTAATCAGATTACCCAACATCAAGGTATAAATTAAATTAGATTTAATTTATTTTTATTTCTATTTATTAGATCTATAAAATTAGATCTAAAACATCTCAGATCTAATCTGAATGCATGAAAATTTTTTTTAAAATATCTCTCTTGATCCAATCAGTTCTGAACAAACTTGTTCCGAAAAATTAGGATTTCTCATTCAACTGGTATTAGAGCCAAGTTCTCTAAATTATTTAGATCTAATTTTTAATTTATTTTGATCTAAAAGTTAGGTAATTTTATATGTCACATGATATGTGATTAGATCTAAAATAAAAAAAATTAAAATTAAATAATATAGATCTAAGTTCTATAATATGCATGACTAGTTGTAAAATAGAATAGTTTTATACATAGTCTTACATGATTATGATTTATTTTAATTAAATTATAATTTTAGATCTATTTATTTTTTATTTTTTAATAATTATAGATAGTATAATAAGATCTAAAAAATAAAAAATAAAATTATTTAATTTTTAGATCATATGAGATTTGATGAATGTATGTTTAGACTAGTTGTAGAATAGTTCTACATAATTATCTAGATTAGAATTTATTTTGATGTGATCAATTTAAATCTAATTTTTTAGATAATTATAATATAATTTAGATCTAAAAAAATATGTATGATATGATACATGAGATGTATTAAGTTAGATCAATTTTTATATATGAGATATATGATGTAGATCTAACTAGTTTTGTAGATTTATATTTCTGATTAAGGCATTCCCCTTGGCCGTCTGGTCATAAGAATATAGTAGGGATTAAATGCCCTCTCCTCCCATTTGATGGGGTGTTCTTATGATATGTAGGGGTGTTGCACGTTCGTTCTTAATCAGAAATCAAGAACTTACTTTCTGCAAAACCCTAGATCCTAAAATCCTAGGATTTTATTTACATATTTTATTTGTAAACCCTAAACTTAATTAAGAATTAAGATTATGAAATATTAATTAAATCTAAAATTAAGAATTTTAGATCTAAGATATATTTATAATATTGGGTTCGGGCTTGGGTAGCTCAATTAGGTCTAAGCGGTTGATCAAACCAAATCAAGAGTTGGTTAGATGGGATCAACAGTGCTTAAATTGATCAGCCTAATAGGATTAAGTCTGGGTCAAGATCGAATCATGTAAGTGATCGATCAAGCTAAGACCTAATTAGGCTCAATGGTTAGAGTCTGGATTGTAGGCTAATCCAATTGGTTCTGGCTCAACAATTTGGTGTCTAAGGTAAGTTTGGCAGATACGACCGACTGGTTTTTAATTGGGAGCTACTCGACTTGAATGCATTCTTGTCGAGTTAATGGCATATCCCTTCCATCGGCCTCACTTACCTGACTATGTTTGTTGACTTAATTCTGATCTGAGGTGGTCAATAATCTGAGCTAACCCCTACCACTAGGTTAGTCATAATGGTTATGACTATGTCAAGTCTAGTTTAATGAGACCTAAATCAAATCTCTCTAAGAAAAGATTAAGTCTAAGATCTTCCACCATTATAGATGTGCGAGCCCTTTTCGAGGTTGATTATTCTCGGCTGGTTATAGTGGTTCAGTTGCACCGAAAAGATGCAACCATGTCTATTAGGCATTGGATGCTACAGGCTGGAGGATGGATTGGACTCAATATTTTGGATATGATGAAAGACTCAATTAAAAATTCAATCTGTGCAAATGGTGGATCTAACTTAACTAAGGAGTGGATCAATATTCCCGGGCATGGTGAGATTCATGAATTAGAGATCAAGTTTGGGTGCACCATGATTAGAGAATCATTGAACAAGAGTTGTTCACTCATTGGCTAAGCCATCATCAACAACTGTTAGGTGAGATGATGAGTCAGTTGATGGGACCGCACCACCCACTAGAAATCATTAATCATTAAGATTTTTGCATCTCTACAGAGGAAGTGTAGGGATCCGAGAAAATAGTGGGAGCTAATTTATTTAAAAATAAAATTCCTAACAAATTGGTTAACTCTTAATTACAAAATCTAACTAGAAACTTTAACTCTCTACAGAAAAATGTCTGCATCCAATCCACTAGCACGAATCCTGGACACCCATAGACTGACCGGATTAAATTACAAGGATTGACTCTAGAACTTCAAAATTATTTTGGATTTTGAAAAGTTAACTAATGTATTGGACCAGGACCCTCCCACCTTACCAGTCCATCCATCCGCTGAATAGAGAGCATCTCTGGATAAGTGGACAGATAAAGATAACAAGAACATATATTACATGTTGGGCTCGATGTCTGATGAACTTCAACGCCAACATGAAGATATCAGGACTGCTCATCAAATGTTAGCTCACCTATAAGAGATATTTGGTGAACAGAGTCGTGCATCCAAGTATCAAGTCACTAAATGACTATTCAAGACTAAGATGCATGATTGACAGTCAGTTCAAGATCATTGTCTGATGATAATCAAGGATTTGGAAGAGCTTAAGAAGCTCGGAGTGAAGTTAGACTTGGATCTATAGAATGACATAATTCTGCAATCTTTGATTGATGCGTGTGGGCAGTTCATCATGAACTACTATATGCATAAACTTCAAAATTTTTTGGCCAAACTTATGAACATGCTAGTTGCCGCTGAGCTTTCTATGAAAGGTTCTAAAGGCTCAGTGCTTGCTATGGAACGGACTTCTTCCAAGAGAAATTTTTTTGGAATGAACAAGAAGTCTGTGAAAAAGCAGAAGATGGAAGGAGGAAAGAAGAAAAAGGTAGAGCTAAAAAAGAAGGCCGCTGATAAAAAAAAATATTTTCATTGCATTAATGACGGCCATTGGAAGCGAAACTATCCTACATACCTAGCCACCCTGAAGAATAAGGAGGCAGGTCCTTCTGGAGGTATGCTCATTATTGAGTCTAACCTTATGGTTTCTTCTGCATCTAGTTAGGTGCTTGACTCTGATTTTAGTGCTCATTTATGCACTTCCATGTAGGGTCTTGAGGATAGCAGGAGGTTGAGGGATGGTGCGATGATCCTGTGCATCGAAAATAGAGCAAGAGTTGTTGCTATAACCATGGAAACATATCCTCTTCGACTACCATCTGGTTTAGACTTAGTGTTAAAAGACTGTTATTATGTTCCTACAGCAAGCAAAAATTTGATTTCTATTTCTTGCCTTGCATTAGAAGGTTATGTTATTAGTTTTCTTAAGGACCATTATAATGTTTTTTATGAAAGAAATAAAATTAGAAGTGGTTTCTTATTAACAGTCTTTATCAGTTACATGTTCATGTATCTTTTTTAATATCGAGCAAAATGTGAATACCATGAAACGACCTAGGGATAGTCCAAATGATAGGTATCTATGGCACCTAAGACTAGGTTATATAGCAGAAGATAGGGTTAACAAATTGGAGAAAATTAGGCTATTGAGTCCATTGACTTTTGAGTCATATCCAATTTGTGAATTTTGTCTTCATGGCAAAATGACTAAGCTCCCTTTTGTAGGACATGGGGAAAGGGCCACGGATCTTCTTGCCTTAGTACATACTGATGTGTACGACCCATTTGATGTGTTGGCTAGAGGCAACTTTGTCTACTTCATAACTTTTATCGATGATTTATCTAGGTATGGGTATGTGTATCTTATGAGACATAAGTCTAAAGCTTTTGAAAAGTTCAAGAAATTCAGACATGAAGTAGAAAAGCAAATAGGAAAATCCATTAAGGTTCTTCAATCAGATCGAGGAGGTGAATACCTTAGTCAAAAATTCTTGGACTATCTTAAAAAAAATGGAATAGTCTCTTAATGAACTCCACCTGGAATACCTCAACTCAACGGAATTTCAGAATAGAGAAACTGGACCCTATTAGATATGGTCCGATCTATGATGAGCTTCACAGACCTTCCTAATTTTCTTTAGGGATACTGTTTGTTAACTGCAACATACTTACTGAATAGGGTTCCTTCTAAAACCATTCCTACCACACCATATGAGATATGGCATGATAAGAAGCCAAGTCCGAGTCATCTCAAAATTTGGGGTTGTCCGACACATATCAAAAGACAACAAGCGGACAAGTTAGACTTTAGGTCCTTTAGAGCTCGATTTATAGGATATCCTAAAGAGTCATTAGGATATTATTTCTACATTCCAGAAGATCACAATGTGATTGTGAGTCGACATACCATCTTTCTTGAGAAATAGTTTATTCAAGATAGCAGCATTAGAAAGCAGATCAAGCTCGAGGAGAAAGTCTCAAAAGAGCAACGAGCTAAGGACCAAATGGAACCAAATCAGGTTAAGCCAATCCAATCACTACCTCCTCCACCTCATAGATTAGATAGAATTTTCCATCCTCCCGAGAGGTACTTAGGTACTATTTCAGAGGAAGCAGAGGAAATGTTCCTCGTAGGTAATGGGGTTCATGGTGATGATCCCAAAACCTATAATGAGATGATATTGAATATCGACTCTGAGAAATGATTAGAAGCAATAAAGTTAGAAATTGACTCGTTGCACTCAAACCAAGTCTGGACCTTGGTAGATCCACCAAAAGATATAGTGCCTATTGGATGTAAATGGATCTACAAGAGAAAGATTGGTGCAGATGGGAATGTGGAGACATTGAAAACTAGATTAGTGGCAAAAGGTTATAGTCAACGCGAAGGCATTGACTATCAGGAAACCTTGTCACCAGTAGCTATGCTAAAATTCATCCGCACATTGCTTGCTATTGCAACCTATTTTGATTATGAAATATAGCAAATGGACATGAAAAAGATATTCTTAAATGGATATCTTGAGGAAGATATCTATATGGAACAGCCACTAGATTTCATATCCAGTGATGATGATCACAAGGTATGCAAGCTGCAAAAGTCCATATATGGACTTAAGCAAGCATCTCGGAGATGGAACACTCACTTTAATAATGTAATCAAATTATTTGATTTCATCAAAAATGAAGAGAAGCCATGTATCTTCAAAAAGGTCAGTGGGAGCACTGTTATCTTCTTCATATTGTACGTTGATGGTATCCTCCTTATTGGGAATGATATTTCCATTTTGACTATAGTTAAAATTGTTAGATATATGTGCCCTAGAAGCCAGAATTGGCTGACACTTGTAATACACTTCTAGGGGCAAAATTGTAATTTTGACTAAAAGCAATAAATGGGTTATTTTCTATCACATATGTGTATTTAGTGTCTGTGATACATCCTTTGAGTTAATGGCAATGATAATTCATATTTTCAAGAGTTGAAAATTTAAGACATGAATAATCATTATTAACTCATAAATTGCTTCCGACCATAGGATCATCACGAGGATGGTGATTGATCCAGAAGGTTGGTGTACAATCGCTTCTCTTCAGTAGATGAGTCTTAAGTCTACGGTGTGGAGACACCGGAGCGTGAGTATAGGTACTCGTTAGAGAACGAGGGCACTGAGCGTGACCACCTCAAGTAGTCATTAGGGAGTCACCTTCTTGTCGATAACTGACTCGATGCTGCAGTAGTGTGTCTGGTTCTTTGACTTGAAATGCATCGATAGTTCACCTTGAGGGTGTTATAGTTTGACTACACCATTACTCGGTCTCCTAGCCATATGAAAAATCCTGAGGTGTATGTTGGCTATGACATGTTCATTGTAGGAACTGGATGACATCAAGATGGAATCTATCTACCTCGGTGGTAGAGGAGCAGCCCTATGATGATCATGAAAAATCAAGTTCAGAAATCCATGGCCATGGTAGAGTGAAATAATAGAAAGAGTTTCTATTTAGATTTTCACATTGGACTTGAATCGAATGATTACATCATATGACAGAGACTAGGGTTTGACGAGTTTACCTTAACCCTAAGTTGATCGGGGCTCAAGATAGAAGGACTGAATCACACAGGTAGCTGCACCAAGAGGTTCACATTCAGCTCTGATGGGTTGCCACCATATACTGCTAGGTGTCACTGATGGATTTTGGGAGCAATTAGAATGATTTAGATGATCGATCATTCTAGCTGTTCGAATTAGAAGAGTTCTGATCCATCGAAAGGAGTTTCGATGATGTCGATGATGGAGATCATGACATATCCCATTACCATACAGAACTGAACCTAACTGGGTCACACAAACAAGGGTTTGAATCTTGTGATCATCAATTGAACTGATCTAGTTCAATTGATCTGAATAAGATTCAATTAGGTTCAAGAAAATCGTGCTAGCACTCGATTGAACCTAACGTTCTTCTTTTGCTATCATAAATAAGTTGTCCCGTCTGAGCCAAAGGAGGTTGTGCTCAAATAGAGGCCTTCATATGGTCTGACTGGAGGTTGTCCAAGTCAAAAAAGGTTGTCTTATTTGTAAGACACTACCTACCATTTTTGGTCACCTACCATTTCTTGTTCTTTGACTTTGGTCAAAAGTCTACCTTTGACTGGTCAAACGTTGACCATTGACACTTTGACTTTTGACCACATGTCATGCACCTATTGGAGAGCTGGTGGGGGCTTGTCCCCCTGCCAGAACCTGGCAAGGAGAAGGGCACACGCCACCCTAGGCGTGTGCCTAAGTTGGAGGCGCCTAGGAGTCCTTGTTTGACAAGGACTCCACGTCTCTTTTGGATTCCAATTAGAATTCTTCTAAGAACCAACTTTGACTGGTCTTAGGCACCCTCTAAGTAGGAATCCAGGGGACTCTATTTCCACCAATCAGATTTAAATCTGATTTCATAAGGGTTGTGATTGGTTGGGAATAAGAGAAGCTGGATCACAGTCAGTCTATAAATAAGACCCTGTGCCCAACTCAAAAAAAAAGAAATTGAATTAAGATCAAAGTTCCCCATGCCCCAAGGCTTAGAGGTTAGAGTCTGGATTATAGGCTAACCCAATTGGTTCTGGCTCAACAATTTGGTGTCTAAGGTAAGTTTGGCATAGACGACTGACTGATTTTTAATTGGAAGCTACTCGACCTGAATGCGTTCTTGTATGAGTTAATGGCATATTCCTTCCATCGATCTCACTTACCTGGCCATATCTGTTGATACAGTTCTGATCTGAGGTGGTCAATAATCCGAGCTAACCCATGCCACTAGGTTAGTCATAATTGTTATGACTAAGCCAAGTCTAGTTTAATGAGACCTAAATCAATTCTCCCTAAGAAAAGATTAAGTCTGAGGTCTTCCACCATTGTAGATGTGCGGGCCCTTCCCGGGGTTGATTGTTCTCGGCTGGATACAGTGGCTCAGTTGCACCGGAAAGATGCAACCATGTCTATTAGGCATTGGATGCTATGGGCTGGAGGATGAGTTGGGCTCAATATTCCAGATACGGTGAGAGACTCAATTAGGAACCCAGTCTATGCAAATGGTGGGTCTGACTTAACTAAGGAGTGGATCAATATTCTGGATACGGTGAGATTCATGAATTAGAGACCAAGTTTGGGTGCACCATGATTAGAGAATCATTGAACAAGAGTTGTTCACTCATTGGCTAACCCATCACCAATAACTGTTAGGTGAGGTGATGAGTCAGTTGGTGAGACCGCACCACCCACTAGAAATCATTAATCGTGGAGATTTTCACATCTCTACAGAGGGAGTGTAGGGATCCGAAGAAAATAGTGGGAGCTAATTTATTTAAAAATAAAATTCCTAAATAAATTGGTCAAGTCAAAATTACAGTATCTAACTAGAATCTTTGACTCTCTATAGAAAAATGTCTGCGTCCAACCCATTGGCACGTATCCTGGACACACATAGACTGACTGGACCCAATTATAAAGATTGGCTCAAGAACTACAAAATTATTTTGGGTTCTGAGAAGTTAACCCATGTTTTGGACCAGGACCCTCCCACCTTACCAGCCCGTCCATCCATTGAACAGAGAGCATCTCTGAAAAAATGGATAGACGAAGATAATAAGGCCAGATATTACATGTTGGGCTCGATGTCTGATGAGCTCCAGTGCCAACATGAAGATATCGGGACTGCTCGCCAAATGTTGGCTCACCTATGCAAAGATGTTTGGTGAACAGAGTCGCGCAGCCAAATATCAAGTCACAAAATGACTTTTTAAGGCTAAGATGCATGATGGGCAGTCAGTCCAAGATCACTGTCTGACAATGATCAAGGACATGGAAGAGCTTGAGAAGCTCGGTGTGAAGTTAGACTTGGACCTGCAGAACGATATTATTCTACAATCCTTGACTGATGCATATGGGCAATTCATCATGAATTACCACATGCATAAACTTCAAAATTCCTTGGCCGAATTAATGAATATGCTGGTTACCGCTGAGCTTTCTATGAAAGGTTCTAAAGGCTCAGTTCTTGCTATGGAATGGACTTCTTCCAAAAGAAAGTCTTATGGAAAGAAAAAGAAGTCTGTGAAAAAGCAAAGGTGGAAGGATCAAAGAAGAAGAAAGCAAAGCCGAAGAAAAAGGCCGATGTCAAAGGAAAGTGTTTCCATTGCAACAGCGATGGCCATTGGAAGTGGAACTGCCCTACTTACCTGGCCACCCTGAAGAACAAGAAGGAAGGTCCTTCTGGAGGTATGCTCGTTATTGAGTCTAACCTTATGGTTTCTTTTGCATCCAGTTGGGTGCTTGACTTTGGTTCTAGTGCTCATCTATGCACTTCCATGCAGGATCTTGAGGATAGCAAGAGGTTGAGGGATGGAGACATGATCCTATGCGTCGGTAATAGAGCAAGAGTTGCTGCAGTAGCCATGGGAACATATCCTCTTCGATTACCATCTGGTTTAGACTTAGTTTTGAAAGACTGTTATTATGTGCCTGCAGCTAGCAGGAATTTGATTTCTGTTTCATGCTTAGCACTAGAAGGCTATGTGATTACCTTCTTTAAGGACCATTGTAACATTCTTTATGAAAGAAATAAAATTACAAATTGGTTTTCTTATTAATAGTCTTTATCAGCTACATATTGATGTACCTATTCTAACTATCGAGCAAAACGTGAATGCCAAATGACCTAGGGATAGTCCAAATGATAGGTATCTATGGCACCTAAGATTAGGTCATATAGCAGAAGATAGGATCAACAAATTGGAGAAAAATGGGCTATTGAGTCCATCGACTTTCATGTCATATCCAACTTGTGAATCTTCTCTCCAAGGCAAAATGACCAAACTCCCTTTTGATGGACATGGGGAAAGGGCCATAGATCTCCTTGTCCTAGTACATACTGATGTGTGCGGCCCATTTGATGTACCGGCTAGAGGCAATTTTGTCTACTTCATTACCTTTATCGATGATCTGTCTAGGTATGGGTATGTGTATCTTATGAGATACAAGTCTGAAGCTTTTGAAAAGTTCAAAGAATTCAGACATGAAGTAGAAAAACAAACTGAAAAACCATTAAGGTTCTTCGATCAGATCGAGGAGGTGAATATCTTAGTCGAAAATTCCTAGACTATCTCAAGAAAAATGGCATAGTCTCTCAATGGACTCCACCAGGAACACCTCAACTCAACGAAGTTTCAGAACGAAGAAATCGGACCCTATTGGATATGGTTCGATCCATGATGAGCTTCACAGACCTCCTAATTTTTTTGGGGATATTCATTGTTAACTTCAATTTATCTACTGAATAGGGTTCCCTCTAAAACCGTTCCTACCACACTGTATGAGATATGGCACGGTAAGAAACCAAGTCTGAGTCATCTCAGAATTTGGGGTTGTCGGCTCATGTCAAAAGACAACAAGCGGACAAGTTAGAGTTTAGGTCCTTTAGAGCTCGATTCATAGGATATCCTAAAGAGTCATTAGGATACTATTTCTACATTCCAGAAGACCACAATGTGATTATGAGTCGACATGCCATCTTTCTTGAAAAATAGTTTATTCAAGATAGCGGCATTGGAAAGCAGATCAAGCTTGATGAGAAAGTCTCATAAGTACAACGAGGTAAGGACCAATTGGAACCAAATCAGGTTGAGCCAATAAGAACACTACCTCCTCCACCTTGTAGATCGAAAAGAGTTTCCCATTCCCCTGAAAGATACTTAGGTATTATTTCAGAGGAAGTAGAGGAAACGTTCCTCGTAGGTAATGGTGCTTATGGTGATGATCCCAAAACCTACAATGAGGCGATATCAGATATCGACTCCGAGAAATGGCTAGAGGCAATGCAGTCAGAAATTGACTCGATGCACTCAAACCAAGTCTGGACCTTGGTAGATTCACCAGAAGGTATAGTACCTATTGGATGTAAATGGATCTTCAAGAGAAAGATTGGTGCAGATGGAAATGTGGAGACATTCAAGGCTAGACTAGTGGCAAAAGGTTATAGTCAACGCGAAGGCATTGACTATCAGGATACCTTTTCCCCAGTGGCTATGCTAAAATCCATCCGCACATTGCTTGCCATTGCAGCCTATTTCGATTATGAAATATGGCAAATGGACGTGAAAATGGCATTTTTGAATGGATATCTTGAGGAAGATATCTATATGGAACAGCCGCTAGGTTTCACATCCAGTGATACTGATCACAAGGTTTGCAAGCTGCAAAGGTCCATATATGGACTTAAGCAAGCATCTCGGAGCTGGAACACTCGTTTCAATGATGTGATCAAAAATGTTTGGTTTCATCAAAAATGAAGAGGAACCATGTGTTTTCAAAAGGTCAGTGGGAGCGCTGTTGTCTTCCTCGTATTGTACGTGGATGACATCCTCCTTATTGGGAATGATATTCCCATGTTGACAACAGTCAAATATGGTTGTCCAAGGAATTCTCCATGAAAGACCTAGGTGAAGCATCCTTTATTCTAGGAATTAAGGTCTATAGGGATAGACCGAATAGGATGCTAGGACTTTCACAGAAGATGTACATAGAGAAAGTACTAAAGAGGTTTAGTATGGAAAACTCTAAGAGGGGATTAATACCCTTCAGACATGGTATTCATCTTTCCAAGAAGATGTACCCTAGCACACCTGAGGAAATAGAATGCATGAGCAAGATCCCTTATGCTTCTGCAATAGGGAGCCTCATGTATGCCATGCTATGTACACGACCTGATATAGCCCATGCTGTGAGTGTCACAAGCAGATATCAGTCAAATTCAGATGAAGAATACTGGACTTCTGTGAAATGTATGCTTAAGTACTTGAGAAGAACTAAGGATATGATGTTGGTCTTTGGTAACGGAGAACTCCAAGTCCAGGGATACACAGACTCGGATTTCATGTCGATATAGATGATCGAAAGTCGACATCTGGAGTCTGTTTGTGTCTGGAAGAGTTCAAGCAAAGTTTGATAGTCGGATAACCATCAGAATTCCTCTATATACACCTTGGAAAGGTCTATCCAAGTTGAAGATACCACCTCATCCGCGATTAAGAAGTCGAGATCAGGAGAGTAAACTCCACAGATAATGTGGCAGACCCACTTACAAAGCCGTTGGGCCAGCAGAAGATCGAAGCCCACCTTGAGAAAATGGGACTTAGACTTATAGCCAATTGGCTTTAGGACAAGTGGGAGATTGTTAGATATATGTGCCCTAGAAGCCAGAATTGGCTGACACTTGTAATACACTTCTAGGGGCAAAATTATAATTTTGACTATAATCAATAAAATGGGTTATTTTCTATCACATATGTGTATTTAGTGTCTGTGATACATCCTTTGAGTTAATGGTAATGATAATTCATATTTTCAAGAGTTGAAAATTTAAGACATGAATAATCATTATTAACTCATAAAATGCTCCCGACCATAGGATCATCACGAGGATGGTGATTGATCCGAAGGTTGGTGTACAATCGCTTCTCTTTAGTAGATGAGTCTTGAGTCTATGGTGTGGAGACACCGAAGCGAGAGTACAGGTACTCGTTAGAGAACGAGGGCACTGAGCGTGACCACCTCGAGTAGTCATTAGGAAGTCTACCTTCTCGTTGATGACTGACTCGATGCTGCAGTGGTGTGTCTGGTTCTTTGACCTGAGGTGCATCGGCAGTTCACCTTGAGGGTGTTATAGTTTGACTACACCATTAACTCGATCTCCTAGCCATTCGGAATCCTGAGGTGTATGTTGGCTATAGCATGTTCATTGTAGGAACTGGATTGCATCAAGATGGAATCTATCTACCTCGGTGGTAGAGGAGCAGCCCTATGATGATCATGAGAATCAACTCTAGAAGCCCATGGCCATGGCAGAGTGAAATATTAGAAAGAGTTTCTATTTAGGTATTCACATTAGACTTGAATTGAATGATTACATCATATAACAAAAACCAGGGTTTGACAAGTTCACCTTAACCCTAACCTGATTGGGGCTCAAGATAGAAGAACTTAATCACATAGGTAACTTCACCAAGAGGTTTGCATTCAGCTCCGATGGTTTGCCACCATATACTGCTAGGTGTCACTGGTGGATTTTGAAAGCAATTAGAATAATTTAGATGATCGATCATTCTAGCTATTCAAATTAGAAGAATTCTGATCCATCGAAAGGAGTTTTGATGATGTCGATGATAGAGATCATGACATATCCCATTACCATACAAAACTAAACCTAACTGGGTCACACAAACAAGGGTTTGAATCTAGTGATCATCAATTGAACTAGTCTAGTTCAATTGATCTGAATGAGATTCAATTAGGTTCAAGAAAATCGTGCTAGTACTCGATTGAACCTAACATTCTTCTTTTACTATCATAAATAGTTGTCCTGATTGAGCCAAAGGAGTTTGTGCTCGATCAAAGGCCTTCACTTGGTCTGACTGGAGCATGTCCAGATCAGAAAAGGGTTGTCTTATTTTGTAAGATAATACCTACCATTTTTGGTCACCTACCATTTCTCATCCTTTGACTTTGGTCAAAAGTTGACCTTTGACTGGTCAAATGTTGACCATTGACACTTTGACTTCTGTCCACGTGTCATGCACCTATTGGAGAGCTGGTGGGGCCTGTCCCCCTATCAGAACCTAGCAAGGAAGAGGGCGCATGCCACCCTTGGCGTGTGCCCAAGCTGGAGGCACCTAGGAGTCCCTGTTGGATAGGGACTCCATCTCCTTTTTGGATTCCAATTAGAGTTCTCCTAAGAACCAACTTTGACTGGTCTTAGGCACCCTCTAAGGAGGAATCCAGGGGACTCTATTCCCACCAATCAGATTTAGATCTGATTTCATAAAGAGTTGTGATTGGTTGGAAAAAAGAGAAGTTGGATCACGGACAGTCTATAAATAAGACCCTGCGCCCAACTCAGATTGTATGATTGAATGATTGGAGAATTGAAATCCCACGCCCCAAGGCTGCCTCTCCCCTCTTCCTCCATGCCAAACCCACTTCTCCCTCTCCTCTCCCAGTCAAAAGTATTTGGACTTGGTTGGTGCGATCCAGATCAAAGAAAGACGACTGAAAGCTAGAAGGCTGCACTGCTGCATAGGACAACTGCTGATCTTCGAAAAAGAGTTTTGAAGATCCTCCAGATCAGATCCAGATCTGATTTTTGGAGACGTGATAGAGAAGAAGAGGATCTCCAGATCCAGCCTGAGTGGATACCGGTAGAGGCCAGGCGCTTGCGTGGCTAGATCCAGAACCTTCCGCTGCAAATAGGATCATCAACAGGATAATAGGATTACCCAAATTAGGTAAATTAAATTTGATTTAATTTATCTTTATTTTATTTTTATTATTAAAATAATAAAATTAGATCTGAAACATCCCAGATCTGATTGGGATCGAGAAAAAAATTTTGAAATATATCTCTCGATCTGATCAGATTTGAACAAACCTGGTTCGAGAAATCAGGATTTCCCTTCAAAAATGTGGTTATCTAAAGAATTCTCCATGAAATACCTAGGAGAAGCATCCTTTATTCTAAAAATTAAGGTCTATAGAGATAGACCGAATAGGATGCTAGGACTTTCACAAAAGATGTACATAGAGGAACTACTAAAGAGGTTTAGCATGAAAAACTCTAAGAGGGATTTGGTACCCTTCAGACATGGCATTCATCTTTCCAAAAGAATTTGCCCTAGCACACGTAAGGAAATAGAACGCATGAGCAAGATCCCTTATGCTTCAGCAATAGGGAGCCTCATGTATGCCATGTTATGTACACGACCTGATATAGCCCATGCTGTGAGTGTCACGAGCAGATATTAGTCGAATCTAGGTGAAGAACACTAGACTTCTATGAAATGTATCCTTAAGTACTTGAGAAGAACTAAGGATATATTATTGGTCTTTAGTAATGGAGAACTGCAAGTCCAAGGGTATACAGACTCGAATTTTTTGTTCGATGTAGATGATCGAAAGTCGACATATGGGAGTCTGTTTGTGTGTAATTATGGAGCTATCAATTAGAAAAATTTCAAGCAAACAGTGATAGTAGATTCCACCATAGAAGCAGAATACATCGCTGTGTCAGAAGCTGCAAAGGAGGTATTCTGGTATAAGAAGTTTGCCGCAGAGATCAGAGTGATGCCATCAGATGCCATTCCTCTATACTATGACAACAATGGCGCTATACACCTTGCTAAGGAGCTGAGGTCTCACCAAAAATTCAAGCACATCGAGCGGCGAGACCACCTCATCCGTGATTATCTCGATAAGGGATACGTCGAGGTTAAGAGAGTCGACTCCGCAGACAATGTAGTGGACCCGCTTATAAAGTCGTGGGGCCACTAGAAGATCGATGCCCACCTTAAAAAAATGGGACTTAGATTTGTAGCCAATTGGCTTTAGGTCAAGTGAGAGTTTGTTAGATATGTGTGCCCTAGAAGCCAGAATTGGTTGACACTTGTAATACACTTCTAAGGACAAAATTATAATTTTAACTATAAATAATAAAATGGGTTATTTTATATCATAAATGTGTATTTAGTGTCTATGATACATCTCTTGAGTTAATGGTAATGATAATTCATATTTTCAAGAGTTGAAAATTTAAGACATGAATTTTCATTTATTAACTCATAAAATGCTCCTAACCGTAGGATCATCACGAGGATGGTGATTGATCCAGAAGGTTGATGTACAATCACTTCTACATAGTAGATGAGTTTTGAGTCTATGATGTAGAGATATTGAAGCGAGAGTATAGGTGCTCATTAGAGAACGAGGGCACTGAGTGTGACCACCTCGAGCAGTCATAAGAAAGTCAACCTTCTCGTCGATGACTTACTCGAAGCTACAGTGGTGTGTCTGGTTCTTTAACCTGAGGTGCATCGGTAGTTCACCTTGAGGGTGTTATAGTTTGACGATACCATGACTCGATCTTCTAGCTATTCAGAACCCTAAGGTGTATGTTGGCTATAGCATGTTCATTGTAGGAATTGGATTGCACCAAGAGGGAATCTATCTACCTCGGTGGATGAGGAGCAGCCCTATGATGATCATGAGAATCAAGTCCGTAAGCCCATGGCCATGGTAGAGTGAAATAATAGAAAGAGTTTCTATTAAGGTTTTCACATCGGACTTGAATTGAATGATTAAATCATATGATAGAAATTAGGGTTTGACGAGTTTACCTTAACCCTAACCTGATCGGGGCTCAAGATAGAAGAACTTAATCACACAAGTAGCTGCACCGAGAGGTTTACTTTTAGTTTTGATGGATGGCCACCATATACTGCTAAGTATCACTGGTGGATTTTGGGAGCAATTAGAATGACTTAGATGATCGATCATTCTAGTTGTCTAAATCAGAAGAGTTCTGATCCATCAAAAGGAGTTTTGATGATGTCGATGATGAAGATCATGATATATCCCATTACCATACAGAACTGAACCTAGCTGGGTCACACAAACAAGGGTTTGGATCTAGATATCATCAATTAGACTAACCCAGTTCAATTGATTTGAATTAGATTCAATTAGGTCCAAGGAAATCGTGCTAGCACATGATTGAACCTAATGTTCTCCATTTATTATCATTAAAAGTTGTCTCAACTAAGCCAAATGAGTTTATGCTCACTCAGTTACTTTTACTTGGTCTGACTGGAGCTTGTCCAGGTCAGAAAAGGATTATCTTAATTTATGAGATAAATTTGAGACAACACCTACCATTTTCCGTCACCTGCTAATTCTTGTCTTTTGACTTTGGTCAAACGTTGACCTTTGACCCTTGGACATCTGCCCATGTGTCATGCACTTATTAAAGAGCAGATAGGGGCTTGTCTCCTTACTAAAAATTAGAAAGGAGGGGGTGCATGCCTAGGGAGGCGTGCATCCATGGATAGGGATGCCTGGAGTTTCATATGGATGGAACTCCAGGTTGCTTCTTGGATTCTACTTAGGTGACCCCTAGCCATAGACTTTGACCAGTCTTAGGTGCCATCTAAGGATGGATTAGTGGGGCTCTCATTTGATTAGGATCAGATGATATCATCCCACCAATCAGATTTAGATCTGATTGCACGAAGCAACATGATTGGTCGGGATGATGTGGCATTGCATGGCACAGCAGGGTCTATATAAACTCTATCTGTGCCACACTTTAATAGAGTTCCTCTTCGCCCATGCCCCAAGGCTACCCCTCTCCCTCCATGCCATCTTCTAATCGTCTCTCTCCTCTCCACGCCCAAGGGAAGTTGGGCTCCAATTTGGTGCAATCCAGGCAAGAAAGAGTTGACGAGAAAAGAAGAAGGTAGCACTACTGTAGAGACGACTGCTAATCTTCAGAAGGAGTTTTGAAGATCCTCCAAATCAGATCCAGATCTAATTTTTGGAGAGACGATAAAGAAGGAGAAGATCTCTAGATCCAACCTGAGTGGATATCGGTAGAGGCCAGAAGCTTGCATGGCTAGATCCAGAATCTCAAGCAATCAACAGGATCATCAAAGGGTAATCAGATTACCCAACATCAAGGTATAAATTAAATTAGGTTTAATTTATTTTTATTTTTATTCATTAGATCTATAAAATCAAATCTAGAACATCTCAGATCTGATCTGGATGCATAAAATTTTTTTTTGAAATATCTCTCTTGATCTGATCAGATCTAAACGAACTTGATCCAGAAAATCAGGATTTTTCCTTTAGCATTATCATCTAGGTTTGAGATGAAGGATTTGGGTCCAACTGAGAAAATCCTTGGAATGAAGATTTGCAGAGATAGGTGCAAAGAAGTGCTCCATTTGTCATAAGAAAAGTATGTCCAGAAGATTTTAGAGACGTTTGGGATGGAGAAAGCCAAACCTGTAAAGACACCATTGCTGAGCCATATGTCTCTCTCCAAGTTACAAAGCCCCCAGTTAGAAGATGAGAGAGAGTACATAGAATGAGTCTCTTATGCAAATGCTGTAGGCAGTGTGATGTACACTATGGTGTGATATAGATTAGATATAGCACATGCAATGAGCACGGTTAGTAGATACATGGCTAACCCTAGAAAGAAACACTAGAAAGTATTGAAATGGATATTGAGATATCTGCATGGAACAAGGGATTATGGTTTGGTATTTAGTGGGTAGTCAAAAGGATTTGAAGAACAATCTGTGAAGATGTGTGAAAGTTCAGGTCCTTTAGAAGGGTTTGTTGATGTAAATTATGCTGGTGATCTTGATACAAGGAGGTCTATTACTGGATACCTCTTCTGCATATATGATGGATCGATGTCTTGGAGATCAACCCTTCAGTCAATCACGATCTTCTCTACCATGGAGGCTGAGTACATTGGGATAACAGAGGCTGCAAAGGAAACCCTTTGGCTTAGGAGGTTGATTGATGAGTTGGGGGTGGAGTAGAGCAAGATTACACTATTCAGTGATAGCCAGAGTGCTCTACTGTTGGCACAGAATCCAGTCTATCATGCACGCACAAAGCATATAGATGTGAGGTACCATAGAATCAAAGAGCTGATGGAGGAAAGTGATGTGGAACTGATGAAGGTCTATACCAAAGAGAGTCAGTTTGATGCACTCATGAAGGTACTCCCCAGTGATAGCTTTCAGAGATGTGTGGCACGGATGGATCTGTTGAGAAGAGATGAGTTCACAAGGATTTGGAAGCACCAAGGTGGAGAATATGAGCTCAAAAGTAGCACTCCCAAGTCTTGAAAACATGAGAAGATAGGTCATCCGAAGATGGAAGCGAGTTGAAAGAGAAATCAGCTCTCCTAGCAAAGTTTAGAAATTGGACCGACTCACCCTGAGACTGAGTTGGCTAAGTTGGAAACTGGGCCGGCTCAGTCCAGGACTGGATTGGCTAGGTCTCAAAGAAAAATCTAGATAGAAAGCAGTATTTTTGGGCTATTGGCATGATATACAATTGGGTCGGCTTAGTCTAGAATTGAACCGACCCAGTCATAGGTTAGCTGGCTCAATCTGAAACTGGGCCAGCTCAATTTTCTCGGATTATTATTTTGTGTACATGGATTGTTTGGATTTGAAAAGTTGTTATATGAGCTTGGGCTTGACTCTTTGTAAAGTATATATACTAAAAATAGGTCAAGATTGTAAAAAGGTTGAAATATACTGAATAAAAGTTTTTTTCTCTAGAAATTTCTTCTTCTCTTCTTCTCTATTCCTTGAATTGTTTGATCGTGCTTCCATAGAAATCTCTAAGAAGTACTTTCTTGTTGCTTGGCTAATCACCAGCGGCCATGTCAGTCCGTATGGAAAGAGCGCGTATTCCCGACATAGTTCAACATTTTGATATGGGTAAGCAACTGGTGACCCGACTATAAGGAGTAAATTGGGTTAGGTGCATAAAAGAAAAAATAGAAGAGGAAAAAGATAAGGTGATTATCTTAAGGAAGGCCCTGAGGGAATCCCAAGTGTGTTGCTCATAATCAAAGTTAGCGATCTTGTTTACCACCTCGAGCAGGGCGGACTTATCAACCAAGTCCCTAATGATGTCTTGGTTGTAGAAGGGATTTTCTTTTGAGTCCTCGTCACCATCATAAGACTTACTAGGATGAGGTTTGCACCATACCTTTATGGTGACTGACTTCTTTTTCTCTTTTTTTTTCCTCTCTTTTCTCCTCCCGAAGGAAGCTCCAGAACTTGAATATCAATAGGAGGGCTTGCAGATGTTGAAGGCGCTACGGCCCCATCAATAGTGCCAATCTCGGTAGCCAGAACAACCTCGACACAACCAGCAACCTCGAGAGCAGTGGTGGCATCGATGGATACTGCAGAGCTTGGGTTATTGATCCTTGCCTTCTTTGAAACCTCGATGGATACTTTTCCTTTTTTTTATATTTTTGAAGCTTCTTAGCTAGCATTTCAACTGCCTTAGCATCTATCCCTGTAATAAAGAAGGATGCATAATCAAAAAAAAAAATTTATATGCGAGAAGGAAACTTGTGAAATGCAAAGATATACCAGTAGGATTGAGAGGGCTAAGGTTGAAGTTGAACAAAAGTTGCTCACAGAGAAGTTCAGATAGTGATGAAATTTTATAATTCTTTAGTTTATTATAGGAGTCAAGATCTTTCCTATCTAATCCGAAAGCTCGGTGAACTGACTCTCTAAGAAGACCCTAAGGGGAAAGCCCTAACTCTAGAGTTGGGCAAGATATGAAGAAAAACTTCTCCTTCTAGTTATGAATGAAAGAATGAGCTCCTTTCAACAATCCTTTCTTACTAAACTAGGGCAAAAAGTACCACCAATCCTTCGTAGAAGGATGATGCTTAAAAGTATAGTAGTTTCGGAGTAGAAAAATGGTTGGATGAACTTTAGCAAACAAACAAGGAAAGATAAAGCCAATAATGAACCTAAAGGAGTTCGGCACTACGAAGGCAAAGAAAATATCTAAAAAGTGAAAGAGGGCAATTATGAAAGGGGGGAGAGGAAGTCTAAGATCGGCACGAAAAGCCTCTAAATATCAACAAAAACAACCTGGAGGTGGGGAACAAGCTCGATCATTTGGTCCAGAGAGTTCTAATTCATACTCGGGCAGGATTCCGTACTAAATTCTAATTGAGGAAAGGTCATTAGGGGATAAAGAACATGGAATGGTTTCAGGTATGAAGTTCGGTCGAGGTACATCCTTAAGTTTGATCTTTTTTTTGAAGTTAGGGTTTTGAAAAGATGGACCAGACGGACTCCTAGAACCAGACAACCATGAAGTTTCATAAAATATTTAGATTGAAGGAAATTTAAAAATCTTCAAAAAACCAGCGAGAAAAAGGTAATAAAACCATATAGAAAAAATAGTGAGACTCATATAGAAGACTAAAGGTCCAAAAACAAAAGAAAAGAAGAAAGAGCAATGGAGGACTAACCTAGATTGGTAAGGAGATGGTTGGAAAGATGAGATGTAGCCGAGAGGGACTTCGAGGTTGAAAGGGTTGTGAATGAGAAGAAATAAGGTGAGATGGTTGAGAGAGCAGGAATCAATCATTAATGGTCGAAAATTTGACGAAAAGGGTGGAACACTCGGCAATGGAGAAGAATGGACGAAGAAATAAAGAAGACTTGGATGGAGGTGAGGAGCTAGAAAGGAGAAGGACTTAAATAAGCATACGGAATCAGAGGAAGTTATGATTACAGAACCTCCTTAGCCAAACCCAACCTATTGCATGCCCAACTCACCCTAAATGCCTATCGGAGCAATAATTACACCGTAACATGGAGCTTCGTGCTAGATGAGTTTTCAAAGGGTTTTATTCCTTTAGGTCATCCAGCATTAAAAACACCGGTGCCAATTTGAAAAGGGCCAAATTGATTCATTTTTCGAGAGCAAGAATAAGACTAGCATTGGCGTCAGTAGTTTTGTACTTTCTTCATCCAAAATTCAAACTCGGAAGTAGAGAGATAAGTGTTGGGGGTAAAATAACCCCCACCAAAGTCCTTGGCCATCGATCTCCATTCTGCGAAAATTTACCAATCTTCTCAATAATAGGTCTATGTTGCAGAACTTGTTAAAAGCATATTGGAGTCCGACCAGACGATCTAGAATAGTAAAAGAGAACTATTATTTTACTAACCCTACATTTTGACTTAGAATGAGTGATAGGGCCAAAGCCTAGTTTCTCAAACCTTAATTGGTGATGAATTTCGAAGATGGATGAAGTCCCATATTGTAAACAATAGACTCCTTCAGTCATGCTCCTTCCAAATGGACTTCTTCAATCGTGCTCCTTCCAGACGGACTCCTCCAGTCATGCTACCTCCAGTTGGGCTTAGTCGAAAAAGGCCCACCTACAGATGACCTAGAATATGGCCGAATTTCTCAAAGCCATAAGAAGACCACTTCGATGGACTCTAGCTAGATGCTAGTTCACTATATGCTGATTGACTCTCAAGCTCGATCGGCCAATCCCGAACCAAACTCGCCAACATTTGTAATCAATCGGCAGGGTAGAGATCCCTAATCTCTATCCAAGCTTCTTTAAATGGATCCCAACTGCCTGCTAAGTCACAACAAATGATAGCCCACTCTCCATAACAAACTCCATGTAGCCTCAGTGGCCCACTACCAGACAATTATGACTGTCACCATCAGTTTGTTATATGCTCTGTCTATAAAAGGGATCCTTTAGATACATTTTCCTCTATGCTTTTTTTCCTCCTCGTTACTCTGCTTCTCTATTTTCTGAGCACTCCATTCTAGTTGACCAGAGAACTGACTTGAGCATCGGAGGATCCTACCAAAGCCACCCACCTCTAGTTTGAACTTTATTTTGTAGGTACCGTTGGCGACTTCACCTTCCCAACTTTAGCTATCTCCAGCATTCTCATAGATTTCTGCATCAACACCAACTGATATTTTCAAATTAGCCATAAATTTTCACTACTAGAAAATAGACATATGCCATAGGACACTTTTGCTTGTAAAGACAAATCTGTCGGCATATTCAAGTTTTTACCAATAGTTCTTTATATTATTAGCTATGGAGCCCACCATTAATAACTAAAGGCAAAAATTCCCCATAGATAATTGTAATCCATCAACAAAAGTCAAAATATTTCCCAATGGATTTACATAACCATAGTTTAATATTGACATGTACCAACAATTATTTTAGACCATAGTTTAAAGACTATGCTTGTCCCTACATAGATGGTGTTGAGAGTAAAATAGCTCCTACCAAAGTCCACTCAGATGTCCAACCTTGGTATGGTACTACCTGCAACCATGACAATTGAGCTTGAACTCCAGCCAAACTGCCTCCTTGTTCTGATCAAGTCTTGCAAGATCGATCTTCAGTTATTGTATGCCAGATGATCTTCTCAATGACAGTCGTTAGCCCCATTCCAATGATAGAGGAACTTGTCAAAGGCATGATGAGCTTTGGCCTGACAAGCTTAATTGGTGAAAAGAATCGCCACTCAACTAATTTCGATCTTTGGCTTAAGATAAGCAGCAGCTCTTTATCAATTATAGAATCTTGGCATAGTTCGATCTTGCCTGGTGGCTGCCCTTGAAGGTGGCCAAATTCATTCTCGATAGATGGTAGATCTCCCCAATCTCACACCATGGACCTCGACCAGCCGAATTCCTCTCTACTTTATGGATTGCAGATCCTGGCAACACTACACCAAGGATAATAGATGGATGAATTTAAGTCAACAGGAGGATCTCACCATCAACATAAGCCTAATCTTCAACCCAAGGAAAGCAGTGGTTACTTAAGAAGCAACAAATCTCAGAATCTGCCCATCTCAGCTTCAGGTCAATTTCGAATCTCCGTTATCTTGGCCGAACTACTTCATGAAAGCCTAGCCACAGTCCTCACTGAAGAACGTGCCATCCCTCTTTAGCCTCTCATCCGAATGCCTACATCTATTCTCAGCCAACCTTAAAGATGGTCGAGCTCCTAAAAGATGTCAAAAGTGATGCTAATAGAATCCAAGCTTAGAACTCAATTACAAGTCCGCCATCCACTACTTAGAGGCCATCCTTCAAGTTCGGTCAATCCGACTTCGAGTGCTACATCCTTAACATGAATAACTTGTCATCAGGCACAGAAATCTCCGATCTCTCATCCAAACTCCAGTAAATGAAATCCAATCACCTACAAGTTGTGACAAATGATAATTCACTTTTCATAGCAAACTCTTAGTGGCTTGAACAACCTAGTAACATTTTATTATGATTGTCACTATCATTACGTTACGAGCTTCACTTATATAAAAGACCCTCTAGATATGTCTTTCTCTCTAAGCTCTTCTTTCTTCTTTAATTCTCCTGAGTACTCCATTCCTTACTGGTCAGGAAACTAACTTGACCGTCAGAGGATCCTACCAGATCCACCCACCTTTGGTCTGGACTTCCTCTTATAGGTCTCGTCAGTGACCTCATCTCCTTTAGCTCTAGCAAACTCTGGTGTCCAACCATTTTTCACACCAATAGGATTGGTGCTAGAAGGAGAGGACTCTGAGCCCTTGTTTTTAAAGGAGTATCTTGTTCAGTTCATCTTCCTCCTCTTTTCTCCAACTCTTCAACTCATTTTCTTTTAATCTTTCTTGTGTTATAGCGAGATGCTGCCCAAGAAGGCTCCTTCCTGGCAATCCACCACCTTTGCCACCAAATCCCTCCCAGATCAGCCTGATTTGACCTCATCATCAGCACCCCAACCTCCACCAGTAGCCATGGTGGATTTGGAGTAGTTTAACTACTCATGCAGTAAGTTAGGGGCCTCATTGAAATAGTGTAGGCTATTCAACAAGCTCCGACACTAGTTCTGCTAGAGAAAGCATCATCGAAACATCGAGATCCAGCACCAGAAAGGCCCACCTGAGTAAGTCAGTCGGTGACCCTTGGAAAAGAAAAGTGGAGATCAGAGAGCCCCTGTTTCAACCATGATTCCACTCTTAGAAGATCTCAGCCCTCCTTCAACCAGCCATACTTTGAGATCTATGATCGAGATGATATTCTCGATCAGAAATTCCAAGAGATGAATGATAGATTAAGGAGCTCCTCCACATGGCCCCGACCTGCAATGATGACATCTACACTGATCCATTCTTCTCCACCCATAATAATGACATCATGTAGGAGTTTGTCCCGTCGAACTTCAAGCTCTCCCATTTTGAGAGTTATGATGAGACCTCGAACCCCATCGACCACCTCGAAGCTTTTCAGATAATGATGCTACACCATCGCACGTTGGACGCCATTCCGTGCTGAGCTTTCTCCTTTATCCCAAAGAGAGCAGTAAGAAACTAGTGCTCGAGCTTCAAACTAGGTACCATCTACTCTTTTGATCAAATAAGCCATTAATTTGTAGCTCATTTTGTTAGTAGTCAGTGACAGAGATGAGGTTTGGATTCTCTTATCCATATTAAGTAGAAAGAAGAGAAGTCCCTCCAAGCTTACGTCTAACACTTTAACACTGCTGCCCTTGAGGTTTGAAACTTGGACCAATCAATTGCTATGGCTATACTAAAGGATGGCCTTTAGAAGAATGATCTCTTCTTTCTAGAGAAGAAGTGCCCCTAGGACTTCGCTGATATACTAGCTCGGGTTGAGGGCTATGCCCGGGCTGAGAAGGCTTTCAAATTAATGGATGAAGAAGCCATGGAGGACTGGCAGGTATGAGAATCTAGCAAGTCTGCCCCTATAGAGAAGCTGAGTGAAGCTAGGCTGTGCTCTTGAACCCCTTCTAAGTACAGATGAGCCCAAACTCTACCTCAGGCTCATCGACCAAGAAGCCTGGACCAGAGAACATGGAAGAACTCTCCCTAGAAGATTTCACAACCACTCCTCCTGAATGCTCCAAAGATTCAAATGCTGATGGAAAGAAAGAAATAGCTACCAAAATCAAAAAAAATGTGGACTCATTCCAACAAATGCACCCCAACAAGTACTGTCTTTACCATCATGTTCATGGTCACGATGCTGAAGAATGCATCCAGCTCTAAGACGAGATCAAGGAGCTCATCAGATGGGGTTGATTGGACTGATTTCTATGATGTCAGCTAAAAAGGAAGGATGATCGACCAAGGGCACTACCATAGTTGGAGCTACCTCAGAGGGAAAAGCAACAAAAAGATCGGTCCCTACTTAGGATCATCAATACCATTGCTGGAAGACATCGATAGGGGGAGGCCGGTGGATTAGCAAAATCAGCAAAGAGGTAGAGGACGGAAGAACCTACTACTTTTACTGAAGAGGATGTATAAGAGATCCAATTTTTGCATAATGACATAGTTGTAGTTACTTTGAACATTGCTGATTATGATGTACGCTATATTTTGATTGATAATGGAAGCTCTACCAATGTTTTATTTTACAATGCTTTCTCCAAAATATCTATACCTAATAGTTGCTTGGGGCCTATGAACTTTTCTTTGGTAGGATTCACTGGTGATGCTATGCCGGTTGAAGAAATAATTACTTTACTAGTTATGCCAGGTTGGTACCCAAAATAATCCAAAGCTCAAGTTAATTTTCTAGTGGTAAAGGCTCCCTCCACCTATAATGCGATTCTTGGCCGACCTGGCTTGAATGCACTTTGGGCTATGGTCTCAACTTACTATTTGAAGATGAAATTTTCAATAGGACATGAGGTCGGAGAAGTTAGAGAAAATCAAATTTTGGCATAACATTATTACACAATTGCTCTACAAGAAAGAAAGCAGCCAGATCCTTGCTTGGTGGATGGATTTGATTCTCATGATGATTTGACTGAAGAACGGGGGGAATTGATTGATGACCTCATTACAGTCTCCCTGAATGATGGGAGTGAGGACCATACAATCTAGATTAGCTCCAATTTGCAAGAAGAAGTTAAAAAGCAGCTCGTCACTTTCTTGCAAAGGAATGCTGATGTCTTTACTTGGGTCCCTGCAGATATGCCTAAGATAGATGCAGGAGTGATGGAACATCATCTAGCTGTTGACCTCAAGTGATGACCTATTAAACAAAAGAAGCACAGCTTTGCACCAGAGTGGCAGAAGGCCATCGTAGATGAGGTTGACAGGCTTCTCAAGGCCATGTTCATCCAGGAAGTCTCTTACCCAGACTGGATCACCAATATGGCCTCATCAAGAAGGCAAACAATAATTGGAGGATGTGCATAGATTGCATAGATTTAAACAAGACCTATCTAAAGGACAGCAACCCCCTGCATAGAATTAATCAACTGATGGATATAACTTTGGGCCATAAATTTCTTACTTTCATAGATGCCTTCTTCGATTATAACCAAATCTAGATGGCACCAGAAGATGAGGAAAAAATTGCTTTTATTACTAACCATAGTCTTTATTATTAAAAGATCATGCCCTTTTGACTTAAAAATGTAGGTGCGACTTACCAATGCCTAGTGAATAAAATTTTCAAGAAGTATATCGGCCGCAACATAGAGGTTTATGTGGATGATATGCTTGTTAAGAGCCAATCTTTAATAAATCATATTGCTGATCTAAAAGAGAACTTCAATACACTCTGTAGGTATAAGATGAAGCTGAATCCAATTAAATGCACTTTCAGAGTAACTTCGAGGAAGTTCTTAAGATTCATGGTATCGAGGTGAGGTATCGAAGAAAATCAAAAAAAGATCTAAGCCTTTCAAGAAATGATTGCTTCAAAGATAATAAAAGAAGTTCAATGCCTAATAAGGAAGGTTGCAGCTCTAAATTGCTTCATTTCGAGTTCGGCAGTGAAGGAAAAATCCTATTTTCCATTATAGGATGATTCAGATATGATTGGATCTGACGTGACATTTCAAAAAATTGCCCAAAAATCTTAATTAGATCTAAGAAATCTCGGATATGATTCTATAAATCTGATATTAAAACTAAAAATTAAAATTAAATCTAATTTAGTTTTCTTATGTTGGTTGGGTAAATAGCTTTTATCCTATTGATGATTTTGTTAGATGTGTGTCCTAGAAGCCAGATTGACTGACACTTGTAACACACTTCTAAGAATAATTTTATAATTTTAACTATAAATTAATAAATAGATTATTTTCCATCGTAGTATGTATTTAAAATATCTATGATACATCCTTTGAGTTAATGGTAATGATAATTCATATTTTTAAGAAGTTGAAAATTTAAGACATGAATTTGCATAATTAACTCATAAACTACTCCCAACTGTAGGATCATTATGAGGATGGTGATTGATCCAGAAGATTGGTGTATGATTTCTTTCTTAGGATAGATGCATCTTGAGTCGACGGTGTGGATATACTAGAACGAGAGTATAAGTACTTATTAGAGAACGAGAGCACTGAGCGTGTCCATCTCAAGTAGTCATAAGAAAGTCTACTGATAAGTATCATAAATTTATCTATAAAAGTATTAATTTATCAATTAATTTATATTTATTTTTAAAAATTAATAATTAATTGATACATATTTTTGAGAAATTCATATTTTTATTAATTAAAAAATTAATTAAAAAAATAATAAAAATTAGAAAAATAAAATTTTATTATCAATGAAAAGCTCTTATTTTTTTGATTACAACGAAATAAGTTTCGAGCAAAATAGAGCTAAAATGGAGAAGATATGAATTTCTAAAAAAATAAAATAAATAAAAAATAACATATGGCTCAGTCGGCTCAAGCCGCCGCACCATATCAGTCGGTGCCTCCAAACGTGCTGAGCTAAACCAACAAAGCCAGTGCGCCAAGCCAGCCATGCTAGCTGACTTAGTCATAAAAGCTGTCAGTCGATCCATGATCCAGGCATGGACCACTAGCTCAGTAGAAATTGGGGAATCATGGAGCAACACGTGATGGACCTAGATCCTTAAAGGATTTATAGAAAATCTATCATGGCTCATAGGATATTTTGGACTTTTCACTTGGTGACAGGAGGCACTGATTCATTGTGGTGTGTGGTGCAGTTGATCCATGCAGTCCATGAGAACAGTAATTACACGATCGGATGGATCCAGTTGGTTATGGTCAAGATCGGACGGTGGAGGAAATTTTCTACTTCAAACTTTATGTGGATCGCCATCGGACAGCCACACTCACTTCTGACTCAGATCCAACAATCTAGAATGCTCCTGGTGGTGATCAAGACTCCCAGCGTGCAATCAACGATCAAATTTTCTCCATCAACGTGTGATCAATGGCCAGAATTTAATCCGACCTAATCTGGATCGATACACATCTAATTTTGATGATTTTTAGTCCGTTGGATTCCTATTGAATGGCTAGATTTCACTAGACTTCAACAAAATTCGTCAAGGATATTTTTTAATCCAAATTTCACTCAAATTTCTTCCTATTTTGATAACTAAAATATCTTTAGTCCCACATTGCCTACAGAAAAAGTCTCCAGTCCTCCTAGCTCTATAAATAAGACCTCACACTTTCAGAATTCAGAATCTTCGGTCAAGCTGAAGCTTTGATATAGGGTAGAGCCAGGCTTTGGATCAGAGGCTACTTCAAAGCAATAGATGCTAAGAAGAAGAGCTGGGCTTCTACACCATCTATCTACCAACGCCGATCCAAGATCAGAGATTAGCCTATTTAATTTTTTTTTCTTTTTTCATGTATTTAAATTATAAGCTTTTTAATTAATATAATATTTATTTTTATGCTTTTTAATTTTATGCTTTTTATTTTTATTATAATTTAATTTCTATACTTTAATTATTATTTTTTATTTTATTGCAAGTAGATGCTAAGATCTAACTAGTAGATCTTAGTACCAAGTTTAAATTTTTGCACCTTTTAATTTTCACTTTTTATTTTTTGACTTCACTTTTGATTTCAAAACTTTTTTCTTTTCTTTTTTTTTCAAAATCAAAGATTTCAAATCTAAAAACACTACCTTCCCTGTGGATTCAATCTGACTTACTGCTATCTATGTATTTTTAATTATTTTAAGAAGTTAGATTAAACTGATAAACATGATGTCCTAACGATAATATCGCGCTTTTATCAAATTTTTAGCACCATGGTCGAAAAAAAATTAGATGCTATTTTTTATTGATTTTTTTAATTTTTTATAAATTAGTTATTAATAAAATTTTATTTTTTTAATTTTCTATAAATGTAGAAAAAAAAACAAAGAAAACAAAAGGATTAGAACAAGAAGGAAGCTTCTAATCGTGCTTGGTGAGATCAATCCTAATCCTAGTCCTTTTCTCTTTTTATTTATTTATTTATTTTATTTTTAAATTAAATTAAAAAAATATATCTACTTAAATTTAATTAAAAATCTCATGACAAGATTAGAAATCCTAGCTGCTTAGAGCATGCAACATATTAGTTTTATTTTTATTTTATTTTTTTTGATGATCGCTAGAGATAAGGTAAGCTCTTAAGTTTAATTAATTTCACGCATCTACTTTAGCTGCATAGAATCCCTTATTGAAAGTGATTGTGCATATGCATCTTTAAATAAAACTAAGGGCAACAACCAATTAAACAAGATAAGGTAGAGATTTGATCACCTTTCCTTAACCCACAAATAACGAACTAGCATCCTACATTGACCTAAGTCTTTAATTTTAAAATCAATTAGACATCAGCCCTAGGAGCTCAAGCTCAATAGGATAAGAAACCCTAAGAGTTGAACTAGATTAGGGTTAGTCAATTTTACTAGTATCTAGAAAAGTGATTCAGGAACAATTGGATCCGAAGGAAGGTGGTTTCTAATTGGTTCCATTAGCTTAGCTGACCAAGCATAATTCGTATCTAAGACAAGCAATGGGGGGACTTCCATCGATCTTATACTTATCTGACCAGTTGATTGGCTGATATTATACTAGGAGGGCTTGAAGGTGACCTTGACAGTTAGGAGCTATCTAGATCTAGGATAATCTTTAGTCAGAATTGATGGACCAACTTGATTACTAGCCAACATCAAATCTAATTAAACCTAATTCTTCTCTCTCTTCTTAGTTCTAGGAGTCCTTAGGACCTCTTCTTTAGAACTTTTATTTCTTTCTTATTTTGTTTCTCTTTAAAAATAAAATAAAATAAAATAAAAAATTAAATTAAATTAAATTAAATTAAACTAACTAAAAAATATTAAAAATAATAATTAAATTAAATTAAATTAAATTAAAAATAATAATTAAATTAATTAAAATAATTTTTAAAAAAATAATTTTTTAAAAATAATAATATAATATATATATATATATATATATATAAATTTTAAAAAAATCTAAAAAAATTTTGAACCATACATTAGGGTTACACTAATACATGCACGGTAGAAAATCACTTTTTCTGCTTTGGTTGAACTTAATTGAATGGTTAATTCATATTAAACCTAATAACTAAATGGCTGACCTGAACCAAATAGTCAAAAAATTAGATAAAGTTGACATTTTTGCCTAGAAATTAGATCAACTCCTAATCCCAGGTCAACAATCTTCTGTACAATTTACATCACCTTCTAATTATCAAGAGTTTTATTCTATTTGTGAGCCACCTTGAAAGATCTAGAAAATAGTTACAACTGTTCCAAATGGGAACCAAATTTCAAGACATTTTTTTTTAAGATAATTTCTCTGGGTAGTTATTGTTAGATATATGTGCCCTAGAAGCCAGAATTGGCTGACACTTGTAATACACTTCTAGGGGCAAAATTATAATTTTGACTATAATTAATAAAATGGGTTATTTTCTATCACATATGTGTATTTAGTGTCTGTGATACATCCTTTGAGTTAATGGTAATGATAATTCATATTTTCAAGAGTTGAAAATTTAAGACATGAATAATCATTATTAACTCATAAACAGCTCCCGACCATAGGATCATCACGAGGATGGTGATTGATCCGGAAGGTTGGTGTACGAATCGCTTCTCTTTAGTAGATGAGTCTTGAGTCTACGGTGTGGAGACACCGGAGCGAGAGTACAGGTACTCGTTAGAGAACGAGGGCACTGAGCGTGACCACCTCGAGTAGTCATTAGGAAGTCTACCTTCTCGTCAATGACTGACTCGATGCTGCAGTAGTGTGTCTGGTTCTTTGACCTGAGATGCATCGGCAGTTCACCTTGAGGGTGTTATAGTTTGACTACACCATTACTCGGTCTCCTAGCCATATGGAACCCTGAGGTGTATGTTGGCTATGACATGTTCATTGTAGGAACTGGATTGCATCAAGATGGAATCTATCTACCTCGGTGGTAGAGGAGCAGCCCTATGATGATCATGAGAATCAAGTCCAGAAATCCATGGCCATGGTAGAGTGAAATAATAGAAAGAGTTTCTATTTAGATTTTCACATTGGACTCGAATCGAATGATTACATCATATGACAGAGACTAGGGTTTGACGAGTTCACCTTAACCCTAATCTGATCGGGGCTCAAGATAGAAGAACTTAATCACACAGGTAGCTGCACCAAGAGGTTCGCATTCAGCTCTGATGGGTTGCCACCATATACTGCTAGGTGTCACTGGTGGATTTTGGGAGCAATTAGAATGATTTAGATGATCGATCATTCTAGCTGTTCGAATCAGAAGAGTTCTGATCCATCGAAAGGAGTTTCGATGATGTCGATGATAGAGATCATGACATATCCCATTACCATACAGAACTGAACCTAACTGGGTCACACAAACAAGGGTTTGAATCTGGTGATCATCAATTGAACTGATCTAGTTCAATTGATCTGAATGAGATTCAATTAGGTTCAAGGAAATCGTGCTAGCACTCGATTGAACCTAACGTTCTTCTTTTACTATCATAAATAAGTTGTCCTGACTGAGCCAAAGGAGTTTGTGCTCAATCAGAGGCCTTCATATGGTCTGACTGGAGGTTGTCCAAGTCAGAATAGGTTGTCTTATTTGTAAGACATTACCTGCCATTTTTGGTCACCTGCCATTTCTTGTTCTTTGACTTTGGTCAAAAGTCTACCTTTGACTGGTCAAACGTTGACCATTGACCCTTTGACTTTTGACCACATGTCATGCACCTATTGGAGAGCTGGTGGGGGCCTGTCCCCCTGCCAGAACCTGGCAAGGAGAAGGGCGCACGCCAAGGGTGGCGTGAGCCCAAGTAGGAGGCGCCTAGGAGTCCTTGTTGGACAAGGACTCCACCTCCCTTTTGGATTCCAATTAGAGTTCTACTAAGAATCCAGTTTGACTGGTCTTAGGCGCCCTCTAAGGAGGAATCCAGGGGTCTCTATTCCAACCAATCAGATTTAGATCTGATTTCACAAAGGGTTGTGATTGGTTGAGAGGAAGAGGAGTTGGATCACAAGAGGTCTATAAATAAGACCCTGCGCCCAACCCTAATTCCTAAGTGAATTCAATAGAGATTTCCCACCCCAAGGCTGCCTCTCCCCTCCTTCTCCATGCCATAGTCTCTTCTCCCCTTGCTCTCCACGTCCAAAAGGTGTTTTGGACTTAGGTTGGTGCGATTCAGATCAAGGAAAGGCGATCAAAAGCAAGAAGGCTGCGCTGCTGCAAAAGGACGACTGCAGATCTTCAAAAGAGTTTTGAAGATCCTCCAGATCAGATCCAGATCTGATTTTTGGAGGTGTGATAGAGAAGAAGAGGATCTCCAGATCCAACCCGAGTGGATACCGGTAGAGGCCAGGCGCTTGCGTGGCTAAGATCCAGAACCTTCCGCTGCAATCAGGATCATCTACAGGGTAATAGGATTACCCAAATCAGGTAAATTAAATTTGATTTAATTTATCTTATTTTATTTTATTTATTAAAATAATAAGAATCAGATCTGAAACATATCAAGATCTGATTGAGATCAAGAGAAAAATTTTTGAAATATATCTCTTGATCTAATCAGATCTGGAACGAACCTGGACCGGGAAATCAGGATTTCCCTTCAACTGGTATCAGAGCCATGGTTCTAAATTGTTTAGATCTGATTTTAATTTTATTTTAATTAGAAAATAAAGTGATTTCAGATGTCACATGAGATGTGATCAGATCTGAAATCAGAAAAAATTAAAATTAAATGATTTGGATCTAAGAACATGAAGATATGCATGACTAGTTCTAGAATAGAATAGTTCTATAGAATAGTTTTGCATGTCTTTGATTTAATCTGATTAAATCATATTTTAGATCTTCTTATTTACTATTTTTTGATATTATAAGTGTTATAATAACATCTGATAAACAGCAAATAAAAAATTATTTAATTTTAAATATCATATGAGATATGATTGATGCATGACTAGACTAGTTGTAGAATAGTTCTACATAATTGTCTAGATTAGAATTTATTTTGATTAGATCAATTTAAATCTAATTTTTTAGATTATTATGAGATAATTTAGATCTGAAAACATGCATGATTTGATACATGAGATGTATGCAAAATATGCCATTGATTAGATCTAAATTTGTATATGAGATATATGATATAGATCTATAACTGTTTTGTAGTATTTACATGTTCCTGATTAAGGCGTTCCTCTTGGCCGTCCGGTCATAAGAACGAAGAAGGGTTTAAAGGCCCTCTCTTCCCATTCGATGGGGTGTTCTTATGACGTGTAGGGGTGCTGCGTGTTCGTCCTTAATCAGAAACCCAAAACTTACTTTCTGCAAAACCCTAGATCCTGAAACCCTAGGATTTATTGTGCATATTTTGTTTATGAACCCAACTTAATTAAGAATTAAGTTTATGGAATATTAATTAGGTCTAAAATTGAGAATTTCAGATCTAAGACATATTCATAATACTGGGTTCGGGCTTGGGTAGCTCAATTAGGTCTAAGCGGTTGATCAAACCGAATCAAGAGTTGGTTAGATGGGATCAACAATGCTTAAATTGACCAGCCTAATAGGATTAAGTCTGGGTCAAGATCGAGTCACGATCAAGCAAGACCTAATTAGGCTCAGAGGTTAGAGTCTGGATTGTAGGCTAACCCAATTGGTTCTGACTCAACAATTTGGTGTCTAAGGTAAGTTTGGCACAGACGACCGACTGGTTTTTAATTGGAAGCTACTCGACCTGAATGCGTTCTTGTGCGAGTTAACGGCATATTCCTTCCACCGGTCTCACTTACCTGGCCATATCTGTTGACACAGTTCTGATCTGAGGTGGTCAATAATCCGAGCTAACCCATGCCACTAGGTTAGTCATAATTGTTATGACTAAGCCAAGTCTAGTTTAATGAGACCTGAATCAATTCTCCCTAAGAAAAGATTAAGTCTGAGGTCTTCCACCATTGTAGACGTGCGGGCCCTTCCCGGGGTTGATTGTTCTCGGCTGGATACAGTGGCTCAGTTGCACCGGGAAGACGCAACCATGTCTATTAGGCATTGGATGCTATGGGCTGGAGGATGAGTTGGGCTCAATATTCCGGATACGGTGAGAGACCAATTAGGAACCCAGTCTATGCAAATGGTGGGTCTGACTTAACTAAGGAGTGGATCAATATTCCGGATACGGTGAGATTCATGAATTAGAGACCAAGTTTGGGTGCACCATGATTAGAGAATCATTGAACAAGAGTTGTTCACTCATTGGCTAACCCATCACCAATAACTGTTAGGTGAGGTGATGAGTCAGTTGGTGAGACCGCACCACCCACTAGAAATCATCAATCGCGGAGATTTTCGCATCTCTACAGAGGGAGTGTAGGGATCCGAGAAAATAGTGGGAGCTAATTTGTTTAAAAATAAAATCCCTAAACAAATTGGTCAAGTCAAAATTACAGTATCTAACTAGAATCTTTGACTCTCTACAGGAAAAATGTCTGCGTCCAACCCACTTGGCACGTATCCTAGGACACACATAGACTGACTGGACCCAATTATAAAGATTGGCTCAGGAACTACAAAATTGTTTTGGGTTCAGAGAAGTTAACACATGTTTTGGACCAGGACCCTCCCACCTTACCAGCTCGTCCATCCACTGAACAGAGAGCGTCTCTGGAAAAATGGATTGACGAAGACAATAAGGCCAGATACTACATGTTGGGCTCGATGTCTGATGAGCTCCAGCGCCAACATGAAGATATCGGGACTGCTCGCCAAATGTTGGCTCACCTGCAGGAGATGTTTGGTGAACAGAGTCGCGCAGCCAAATATCAAGTCACGAAAATGACTTTTTAAGGCTAAGATGCGTGATGGGCAGTCAGTCCAAGATCACTGTCTGACAATGATCAAGGACATGGAAGAGCTTGAGAAGCTCGGTGTGAAGTTGGACTTGGACTTGCAGAACGATATTATTCTGCAATCCTTGACTGATGCATATGGGCAATTCATCATGAATTACCACATGCATAAACTTCAAAATTCCTTGGCCGAGTTGAATGAATATGCTGGTTACCGCTGAGCTTTCTATGAAAGGTTCTAAAGGCTCAGTTCTTGCTATGGAACGGACTTCTTCCAAAAGAAAGTCTTATGGAAAGAAAAAGAAGTCTGTGAAAAAGCAAAAGGTGGAAGGATCAAAGAAGAAGAAGGCAGAACCGAAGAAGAAGGTCGATGGCAAAGGAAAGTGTTTCCATTGCAACAGCGACGGCCATTGGAAGCGGAACTGCCCTACTTACCTGGCCACCCTGAAAGAACAAGAAGGAAGGTCCTTCTGGAGGTATGCTCGTTATTGAGTCTAACCTTACGGTTTCTTCTGCATCCAGTTGGGTGCTTGACTCTGGTTCTAGTGCTCATCTGTGCACTTCTATGCAGGGTCTTGAGGATAGCAGGAGGCTGAGGGATGGAGACATGATCCTACGCGTCGGTAATGGAGCAAGAGTTGCTGCAGTAGCCGTGGGAACATACCCTCTTCGATTACCATCTGGTTTAGACTTAGTTTTAAAAGACTGTTATTATGTGCCTGCAGCTAGCAGGAATTTGATTTCTGTTTCATGCTTAGCACAAGAAGGTTATGTGATCACCTTCTTTAAGGACCATTGTAACATTCTTTATGAAAGAAATAAAATTGCAAATGGTTTCCTTATTAATGGTCTTTATCAGCTACATATTGATGTACCTGTTTTAACTATCGAGCAAAACGTGAATGCCAAACGACCTAGGGATAGTCCAAACGACAGATATCTATGGCACCTGAGATTAGGTCATATAGCAGAAGATAGGATCAACAAATTGGAGAAAAATGGGCTATTGAGTCCATTGACTTTTGAGTCATATCCAACTTGTGAATCTTGTCTTCAAGGCAAAATGACTAAACTCCCTTTTGTTGGACATGGGGAGAGGGCCACAGATCTCCTTGCCCTAGTACATACTGATGTGTGCGGCCCATTTGATGTGCCGGCTAGAGGCAATTTTGTCTACTTCATTACCTTTACCGATGATCTGTCTAGGTATGGGTATGTGTATCTTATGAGACACAAGTCTGAAGCTTTTGAAAAGTTCAAAGAATTCAGACATGAAGTAGAAAAACAAACTGGAAAAACCCATTAAGGTTCTTCGATCAGATCGAGGAGGTGAATACCTTAGCCGGGAATTCCTAGACTATCTTAAGGAAAAATGGCATAGTCTCTCAATGGACTCCACCAGGAACACCTCAACTCAACGGGGTTTCAGAACGGAGAAATCGGACTCTATTGGATATGGTTCGATCCATGATGAGCTTCACAGACCTCCCTGATTTTCTTTGGGGACACTTCATTGTTAACTTCAATCTATCTACTGAATAGGGTTCCCTCTAAAACCGTTCCTACCACACCGTATGAGATATGGCACGGTAAGAAACCAAGTCTGAGTCATCTCAGAATTTGGGGTTGTCCGGCTCATGTCAAAAGACAACAAGCGGACAAGTTAGAGTTTAGGTCCTTCAGAGCTCGATTCATAGGATATCCTAAAGAGTCATTAGGATACTATTTCTACATTCCAGAAGACCACAATGTGATTGTGAGTCGACATGCCATCTTTCTTGAAAAATAGTTTATTCAAGATAGCGGCATTGGAAA
>QRFJ01002174.1:0-47985 GCA_006176705.1 Cocos nucifera | reverse complement strand
GTCAATAATCCGAGCTAACCCATGCCACTAGGTTAGTCATAATTGTTATGACTAAGCCAAGTCTAGTTTAATGAGACCTGAATCAATTCTCCCTAAGAAAAGATTAAGTCTGAGGTCTTCCACCATTGTAGATGTGCGGGCCCTTCCCGGGGTTGATTGTTCTCGGCTGGATACAGTGGCTCAGTTGCACCGGGAAGACGCAACCATGTCTATTAGGCATTGGATGCTATGGGCTGGAGGATGAGTTGGGCTCAATATTTCCGGATACGGTGAGAGACCTCAATTAGGAACCCAGTCTATGCAAATGGTGGGTCTGACTTAACTAAGGAGTGGATCAATATTCCGGATACGGTGAGATTCATGAATTAGAGACCAAGTTTGGGTGCACCATGATTAGAGAATCATTGAACAAGAGTTGTTCACTCATTGGCTAACCCATCACCAATAACTGTTAGGTGAGGTGATGAGTCAGTTGGTGAGACCGCACCACCCACTAGAAATCATTCAATCGTGGAGATTTTCGCATCTCTACAGAGGGAGTGTAGGGATCCGAGAAAATAGTGGGAGCTAATTTGTTTAAAAATAAAATCCCTAAACAAATTGGTCAAGTCAAAATTACAGTATCTAACTAGAATCTTTGACTCTCTACAGGAAAATGTCTGCGTCCAACCCACTGGCACGTATCCTAGACACACATAGACTGACTGGACCCAATTATAAAGATTGGCTCAGGAACTACAAAATTATTTTGGGTTCAGAGAAGTTAACACATGTTTTGGACCAGGACCCTCCCACCTTACCAGCTCGTCCATCCACTGAACAGAGAGCGTCTCTGGAAAAATGGATTGACGAAGATAATAAGGCCAGATACTACATGTTGGGCTCGATGTCTGATGAGCTCCAGCGCCAACATGAAGATATCGGGACTGCTCGCCAAATGTTGGCTCACCTGCAGGAGATGTTTGGTGAACAGAGTCGCGCAGCCAAATATCAAGTCACAAAATGACTTTTTAAGGCTAAGATGCGTGATGGGCAGTCAGTCCAAGATCACTGTCTGACAATGATCAAGGACATGGAAGAGCTTGAGAAGCTCGGTGTGAAGTTGGACTTGGATCTGCAGAACGATATTATTCTGCAATCCTTGACTGATGCATATGGGCAATTCATCATGAATTACCACATGCATAAACTTCAAAATTCCTTGGCCGAGTTGATGAATATGCTGGTTACCGCTGAGCTTTCTATGAAAGGTTCTAAAGGCTCAGTTCTTGCTATGGAACGGACTTCTTCCAAAAGAAAGTCTTATGGAAAGAAAAAGAAGTCTGTGAAAAAGCAAAAGGTGGAAGGATCAAAGAAGAAGAAGGCAGAACCGAAGAAGAAGGTCGATGGCAAAGGAAAGTGTTTCCATTGCAACAGCGACGGCCATTGGAAGCGGAACTGCCCTACTTACCTGGCCACCCTGAAGAACAAGAAGGAAGGTCCTTCTGGAGGTATGCTCGTTATTGAGTCTAACCTTACGGTTTCTTCTGCATCCAGTTGGGTGCTTGACTCTGGTTCTAGTGCTCATCTGTGCACTTCTATGCAGGGTCTTGAGGATAGCAGGAGGCTGAGGGATGGAGACATGATCCTACGCATCGGTAATGGAGCAAGAGTTGCTGCAGTAGCCGTGGGAACATACCCTCTTCGATTACCATCTGGTTTAGACTTAGTTTTAAAAGACTGTTATTATGTGCCTGCAGCTAGCAGGAATTTGATTTCTGTTTCATGCTTAGCACAAGAAGGTTATGTGATCACCTTCTTTAAGGACCATTGTAACATTCTTTATGAAAGAAATAAAATTGCAAATGGTTTCCTTATTAATGGTCTTTATCAGTTACATATTGATGTACCTGTTTTAACTATCGAGCAAAACGTGAATGCCAAACGACCTAGGGATAGTCCAAACGACAGATATCTATGGCACCTGAGATTAGGTCATATAGCAGAAGATAGGATTAACAAATTGGAGAAAAATGGGCTATTGAGTCCATTGACTTTTGAGTCATATCCAACTTGTGAATCTTGTCTTCAAGGCAAAATGACTAAACTCCCTTTTGTTGGACATGGGAGAGGGCCACAGATCTCCTTGCCCTAGTACATACTGATGTGTGCGGCCCATTTGATGTGCCGGCTAGAGGCAATTTTGTCTACTTCATTACCTTTACCGATGATCTGTCTAGGTATGGGTATGTGTATCTTATGAGACACAAGTCTGAAGCTTTTGAAAAGTTCAAAGAATTCAGACATGAAGTAGAAAAACAAACTGGAAAACCCATTAAGGTTCTTCGATCAGATCGAGGAGGTGAATACCTTAGCCGGGAATTCCTAGACTATCTTAAGGAAAATGGCATAGTCTCTCAATGGACTCCACCAGGAACACCTCAACTCAACGGGGTTTCAGAACGGAGAAATCGGACTCTATTGGATATGGTTCGATCCATGATGAGCTTCACAGACCTCCCTGATTTTCTTTGGGGACATTCATTATTAACTTCAATCTATTTACTGAATAGGGTTCCCTCTAAAACCGTTCCTACCACACCGTATGAGATATGGCACGGTAAGAAACCAAGTCTGAGTCATCTCAGAATTTGGGGTTGTCCGGCTCATGTCAAAAGACAACAAGCGGACAAGTTAGAGTTTAGGTCCTTTAGAGCTCGATTCATAGGATATCCTAAAGAGTCATTAGGATACTATTTCTACATTCCAGAAGACCACAATGTGATTGTGAGTCGACATGCCATATTTCTTGAAAAATAGTTTATTCAAGATAGCGGCATTGGAAAGCAGATTAAGCTTGATGAGAAAGTCTCACAAGCAGAACGAGCTAAGGACCAAGTGGAACCAAATCAGGTTGAGCCAATAAGAACACTACCTCCTCCACCTCGTAGATCGGAAAGAGTTTCCCGTCCCCCTGAAAGATACTTAGGTATTATTTCAGAGGATGTAGAGGAAATGTTCCTCATAGGTAATGGTGCTCATGGTGATGATCCCAAAACCTACAACGAGGCGATATCAGATATCGACTCCGAGAAATGGCTTGAGGCAATGAAGTCAGAAATTGACTCGATGCACTCAAACCAAGTCTGGACCTTGGTAGATCCACCAGAAGGTATAGTACCTATTGGGTGTAAATGGATCTTCAAGAGAAAGATTGGTGCAGATGGGAATGTGGAGACATTCAAGGCTAGACTGGTGGCAAAAGGTTATAGTCAACGTGAAGGCATTGACTATCAGGATACCTTTTCCCCGGTAGCTATGCTAAAATCCATCCGCACATTGCTTGCGTTGCAGCCTATTTCGATTATGAAATATGGCAAATGGACGTGAAAACGGCATTCCTAAATGGATATCTTGAGGAAGATATCTATATGGAACAGCCGCTAGGTTTCACATCCAGTGATACTGATCACAAGGTTTGCAAGCTGCAAAGGTCCATATATGGACTTAAGCAAGCATCTCGGAGCTGGAACACTCGTTTCAATGATGTGATCAAAAAGTTTGGTTTCATCAAAAATGAAGAGGAACCATGTGTTTTCAAAAGGGTCAGTGGGAGCGCTGTTGTCTTCCTCGTATTGTACGTGGATGACATCCTCCTTATTGGGAATGATATTCCCATGTTGACATCAGTCAAGATGTGGTTGTCCAAGGAATTCTCCATGAAAGACCTAGGTGAAGCATCCTTTATTCTAGGAATTAAGGTCTATAGGGATAGACCGAATAGGATGCTAGGACTTTCACAGAAGATGTACATAGAGGAAGTACTAAAGAGGTTTAGTATGGAAAACTCTAAGAGGGGATTAATACCCTTCAGACATGGTATTCATCTTTCCAAGAAGATGTGCCCCAGCACACCTGAGGAAATAGAACGCATGAGCAAGATCCCTTATGCTTCTGCAATAGGGAGCCTCATGTATGCCATGCTATGTACACGACCTGATATAGCCCATGCTGTGAGTGTCACAAGCAGATATCAGTCAAATCCAGGTGAAGAACACTGGACTTCTGTGAAATGTATCCTTAAGTACTTGAGAAGAACTAAGGATATGATGTTGGTCTTTGGTAATGGAGAACTCCAAGTCCAGGGATACACAGACTCGGACTTCATGTCCGATATAGATGATCGAAAGTCGACATCTGGCAGACTGTTTGTGCTGGAAGAGTTCCAAGCAAACGGTGATACCATCTCATCCGCGATTACCTTGAGAAAGGTTACGTTGAGGTCAAGAGAGTCAACTCCACAGATAATGTGGCAGACCCACTTACAAAGCCGTTGGGCCAGCAGAAGATCGAAGCCCACCTTGAGAAGATGGGACTTAGACTTGTAGCCAATTGGCTTTAGGACAAGTGGGAGATTGTTAGATATATGTGCCCTAGAAGCCAGAATTGGCTGACACTTGTAATACACTTCTAGGGGCAAAATTATAATTTTGACTATAATTAATAAAATGGGTTATTTTCTATCACATATGTGTATTTAGTGTCTGTGATACATCCTTTGAGTTAATGGTAATGATAATTCATATTTTCAAGAGTTGAAAATTTAAGACATGAATAATCATTATTAACTCATAAACATGCTCCCGACCATAGGATCATCACGAGGATGGTGATTGATCCGGAAGGTTGGTGTACAATCGCTTCTCTTTAGTAGATGAGTCTTGAGTCTACGGTGTGGAGACACCGGAGCGAGAGTACAGGTACTCGTTAGAGAACGAGGGCACTGAGCGTGACCACCTCGAGTAGTCATTAGGAAGTCTACCTTCTCGTCAATGACTGACTCGATGCTGCAGTAGTGTGTCTGGTTCTTTGACCTGAGATGCATCGGCAGTTCACCTTGAGGGTGTTATAGTTTGACTACACCATTACTCGGTCTCCTAGCCATATGGAACCCTGAGGTGTATGTTGGCTATAGACATGTTCATTGTAGGAACTGGATTGCATCAAGATGGGATCTATCTACCTCGGTGGTAGAGGAGCAGCCCTATGATGATCATGAGAATCAAGTCCAGAAATCCATGGCCATGGTAGAGTGAAATAATAGAAAGAGTTTCTATTTAGATTTTCACATTGGACTCGAATCGAATGATTACATCATATGACAGAGACTAGGGTTTGACGAGTTCACCTTAACCCTAATCTGATCGGGGCTCAAGATAGAAGAACTTAATCACACAGGTAGCTGCACCAAGAGGTTCGCATTCAGCTCTGATGGGTTGCCACCATATACTGCTAGGTGTCACTGGTGGATTTTGGGAGCAATTAGAATGATTTAGATGATCGATCATTCTAGCTGTTCGAATCAGAAGAGTTCTGATCCATCGAAAGGAGTTTCGATGATGTCGATGATAGAGATCATGACATATCCCATTACCATACAGAACTGAACCTAACTGGGTCACACAAACAAGGGTTTGAATCTGGTGATCATCAATTGAACTGATCTAGTTCAATTGATCTGAATGAGATTCAATTAGGTTCAAGGAAATCGTGCTAGCACTCGATTGAACCTAACGTTCTTCTTTTACTATCATAAATAAGTTGTCCTGACTGAGCCAAAGGAGTTTGTGCTCAATCAGAGGCCTTCATATGGTCTGACTGGAGGTTGTCCAAGTCAGAATAGGTTGTCTTATTTGTAAGACATTACCTGCCATTTTTGGTCACCTGCCATTTCTTGTTCTTTGACTTTGGTCAAAAGTCTACCTTTGACTGGTCAAACGTTGACCATTGACCCTTTGACTTTTGACCACATGTCATGCACCTATTGGAGAGCTGGTGGGGGCCTGTCCCCCTGCCAGAACCTGGCAAGGAGAAGGGCGCACGCCAAGGGTGGCGTGAGCCCAAGTAGGAGGCGCCTAGGAGTCCTTGTTGGACAAGGACTCCACCTCCCTTTTGGATTCCAATCAGAGTTCTACTAAGAATCCAGTTTGACTGGTCTTAGGCACCCTCTAAGGAGGAATCCAGGGGTCTCTATTCCAACCAATCAGATTTAGATCTGATTTCACAAAGGGTTGTGATTGGTTGAGAGGAAGAGGAGTTGGATCACAAGCTTAGGTCTATAAATAAGACCCTGCGCCCAACCCTAATCCTAAGTGAATTCAATAGAGATTTCCCACGCCCCAAGGCTGCCTCTCCCCTCCTTCTCCATGCCATAGTCTCTTCTCCCCTTGCTCTCCACGTCCAAAAGGTGTTTTGGACTTTGGTTGGTGCGATTCAGATCAAGGAAAGGCGATCAAAAGCAAGAAGGCTGCGCTGCTGCAAAAGGACGACTGCAGATCTTCAAAAGAGTTTTGAAGATCCTCCAGATCAGATCCAGATATGATTTTTGGAGGTGTGATAGAGAAGAAGAGGATCTCCAGATCCAACCCGAGTGGATACCGGTAGAGGCCAGGCGCTTGCGTGGCTAAGATCCAGAACCTTCCGCTGCAATCAGGATCATCTACAGGGTAATAGGATTACCCAAATCAGGTAAATTGAATTTGATTTAATTTATCTTCTTTTATTTTATTTATTAAAATAATAAGAATCAGATCTAATGTCCTATTTTCTTCAATCCTTGAAGCCGATTCTTCTTACAAAAATCAAGAGGCTTCAATAGAGTTGTTTAAGCAAGATCATATTAATTTACCTTCAGAATTAAACCTGTCTTTGGACACCCTTCAGTACCCAATGCATTAAACTTAACTCCTAATTTAAAAACTTAATTTATAAGCATTTTAGAAGAATAAATAGGAAAAATTCTTAATAAACATGGGTCTAAGAATGGGGTCACAAATTATGTTCCTAAAATTAACAATGATTATATCAATAAAGAGATAAGAAATTATCTTCCTGAGATTGGCAATCCAAAATCATTGGAATTTATGAATCCAATATTTGACACAAGATAGTAAGCTGCATTGTGTCTGGTTGAAGACGATAAACTTAGATCTTGTTGGGAGGCACCCCAATATTTAGTTTTCTTTAGTTTAATTTATCTTTTCAGTTGATTTTCTTTTTTGGATAATTTGAATAAGTTGGAGGGAGAGCTTAAATTTTCAAAGACATATGCTGGACCAAAAATATACTGAGTCAAGTGTATTCTTTTATGTTCTTTATTACACCCTTTATTTTTTCTTCTCCATTGAGATCAATGTCGATTACGTTGGGGGGGAGAAAAATAAAAATTTTAAAATTTTAAGTCCTTGAAAAAGTTAGTATTTAGTATTTAGACACCTAATTATACTTAAGAATAGAATTAAACTAAGCATTTTTAAAAAAAAATTAATGCATAGATCAGAGAATTTATGAGATATTAAGGAATAAGTATTAAAAAAATACAATAAAGAGTTAAGTCTAAAACATAAAAAGTTTTTTCTTTGAGCATTTCTAATTTTTTCTACCAGCATCAAAGAAAAATTTACTTTTTATGGGTTTGTGTAGGGTAACTATACATTTTTTTATATAAAAAAATTAAAATAAAATAGTTTTCAAGTACTTCTCACCGAGTAATCGGATCTCTTTGCCTAAGCAAGCATTAAGTTTCGCATCAAAAGGTGGAAAGGGCAAAGAAGCTCATGGTAAAGCTAGTCTTAACTCGTAGCCTGTTTGATTCAAGCTAGTAAGCCTGAGGGGTATTCTATACTTAGTATCCTAAAGACAACTGATTTGGGAGTCATTGGTCCAAGACTCGCTACATAGATCAAATAGAAAGCTTAAGGAGTTAAGACACTCAATAGTGATACAACGTTAAAAAAAAAATATTGATTTTCCACCAAATAATCGGATCTCATTGCCTAAGTAAGCAATGATATTTGCATCAAAAAGTGGGTAATATAAAAATAAAAATTAATAAATAAAGGATGAAAGTAGCAATACACTTGCCTATATAAAAGTCTAGATAAATTAGAGATAAAGGTGGGATAATTTAGAAAAATTCAGAAAAATTTAATATTTTTTACTTAATTTTTTTATTGATAAGTATTAATATCTCAATGATATGTCTCACTTAAGCTCTACTAAATATCAATGGCCATTTTGAAAATTGCTTAGATAAAATTTATAACTCTAAAGTTAAAAGATATTTAAAACTAAATTCTTTTTTTACTCGAGGATGAGCAAAGCTTAAGTTAGGGGCTGTGATAAGTACCATAAATTTATCTATAAAAGTATTAATTTATTAATTAATTTATATTTATTTTTAAAAATTAATAATTAATTGATACATATTTTTGAGAAATTCATATTTTTATTAACTAAAAAATAAATTAAAAAAATAATAAAATTAAGAAATAAAATTTTACTATCAATGAAAAGAGCTTATTTTTTTTATCATATTGAAATAAATTTCGAGCAAAACGGAGCTAAAATGGAGAAGATATGAATTTTTAAAAAAATAAAATAAATAAAAATTAAATAAAGAATAGCATACGGCTTAGTCGGCTCAAGCCACTGCGCCATATCAGCTGACGCATCCAAATGTACTAAGCCAAGCCGACGAAGCTAGTGTGCCAAGCCAGCCATGCTAGATGACTCAGCCGCGGAAGCCATCAGTGTGTCCACGATTCAGGCGTGGACCACCAGCTCAGTAGAAACTGGAGAATCACGGAGTGACACATGGTGGACCTAGACACATAAAGGGTTTACAGAAAATCTATCATGGCTCATAGGGTATTTTGGACTTTTCACTCGACAACAGGAGGTGCTAATTTATTGCGGTGTGTGGTGTAGCCAATCCACGCAGTCCATGAGAACAGTAATTACGCAATCAGATAGATCCAGTTGATTGCAATCAAGATCGGATGGTGGAGGAAATTTTCTACTTCAGACTTCACGTGGATTGCCATCGAATGGTAGTGCTAACTTTTGACTCAGGTCCAATGGTCCAAAATGCTCCCAGCGGTGATCAGGACTCCCAACATGCAATCAGCGGTAAGATTTTCTCCATCAACATGCGATCAACGGCCAAAATTTAATCCAAACTAATCTGGATCGATACACATTTGATTTTGATAATTTTTGGTCCATTGGATTTCCATTGAATAGCTAGATTTCACTATACTTAAACAGAATTCATTCAGGACTCTTTTTAATCCAAATTTCACTTCGATTTTTTCCTATTTTGATGATTAAAACATCTTTAGACCCACATTGCCTATAGAAAAAGTCTCCAATCCTCCTAGCTCTATAAATAAGAACCCAGACTTTCAGAATTCAGAATCTTCGATCAAGGTGAAGCTTTGGTATAGGATAGAGCCAGGCTTTGAATCAGAGGCTGCTTCAAAGCAATGGGTGTCGAGAAGAAGAACTGGACTTCTACACCATCTTTCTGCCAATGCCGATCCAGGATCAGAGGTCAGCCTATTTAATTTTTTTTTATGTATTTAAATTATAAATATTTTAATTAATATAATATTTATTTTTATGCTTTTTAATTTTATACTCTTTATTTTTATTATAATTTAATTTCTATTCTTTAACTATTATTTTTTACTTTATTGCAAGTAGATGTAAAGATCTAACTAGTAGATTTTAGTACCAAGTTTAAATTTTTACACCTTTTAAGTTTGGCTTTTTATTTTCGAACTTCACTATTGATTTCAAAAGTCTTTTCTTTCTTTTTTCTTTTAAGAAATAAAAAATTTTAAATCTAAAAATACTGTGTTTCCTATGGATTCGACCTGACTCACTGCTATCTATGTATTTTTAATTATTTTAAAAAGTCAGATTAAACTGATAAATATGGTGTCTTAATGATAATATCGTGCTCTTATCATCTATCTTCTTATCGATGACTGACTCAATGCTACAGTGGTGTATCTGGTTCTTTGATCTGAGATGCATCGATAGTTCATCTTGAAAATATTATAGTTTGACTACACCATAACTCAATCTTCTAGCCATTTGAAATTCTGAGATGTATGTTGGCTATAGCATGTTCATTATAGAAATTGGATTGCACAAATAGGAGATCTATCTATCTCGATAGATGAGGAGTAGCCCTACGATAATCATGAGATGGAGTCCATAAGCCCATGGCCATGGCAGAGTGAAGATCATAAAATGAGTTTCTGTTAGAGTTTCACATTGGACTCAAATTGAATGATTATTCAGATGACGGATATTGAGTTTGATGAGTTCACCTTAACACTAATCCCGTCGGAGCTCAAGATAGAAGAATCCAATCATACAGGTAGCTGCACCAAGAGGTTCGCATTTTTTGCTCTGATGGGTTGCCACCATATACTGCTAGGTGTCACTGGATGGATTTTGGGAGCAATTAGAATGATTTAGATGATCGATCAATTCTAGCTGTATCGAATCAGAAGAGTTCTGATCCATCGAAAGGAGTTTCGATGATGTCGATGATAGAGATCGATGACATATCCTCATTACCATACAGAACTGAACCTAACTGGGATCACACAAACAAGGGTTTGAATCTGGTGATCATCAATTGATTAACTTGATCTAGTTCAATTGATCTGAATGAGATTCAATTAGGTTCAAGAAAATCGTGCTAGCATATGATTGAAGCCTAACATTCTTCCTTTTGTAATCATTTTGATTCATCTCGACTGAGCCAAATTTATTTGGACTCACTCAAAAACTTTATCTTAGTCTGACTGAAGCTTGTCCAGATCAGAAAAGTATTATCTTAATTTATTAGATGGATTTAAAATAATACCTACTAATTTCTATCACCTGCTAGTTTCTATTTTTGGACATTGGTCAACAGTTGACCCTGGACACTTGGACATAGAGCCATGTGTCATGCACCTATAGGAGAGCACCTGAGACTCTTGTCCCACTGCTAAAAGAGGCAATTGAGTGGGTGCACACCAAGGGCATGCCACCCTCGATGTGCACTCCATATGGATAAGAGATGGAGTCCCATACAGATGGGATTCTAGGGTTTCATGATGGATTTAAATACCTAGGCACCAAAGACTCTTGCTTTATCCAGTCTTGGTGCCACCTATGTAGATTTTTGAGAAACTCTCATCTGATTGGATCAAATGATATCATCTAATTAATTAGATTTAGATCTGATTGAATGAAGGTCTCTGATCGGCCAGGAGGATGTGGCACTGCATGGTTCAGCAGGATCTATTTAAACCCTATCTATGCCTAGGGTTACTAAGCTTTTTCTTTTCATCATGCCACAAGGCTGCCCTCCTCTCTTCCATGCCTTACTCTGATCCTCTCTCTCCTCTCTCCATGCTCAAGGAGTTGGGCATAGGTTCAAGTACCATCCAAGGAAGAATGGTGCCTAGATCAGGAAGAAGGCAGCACTACTAAAAGAGACAACCGCTGCTTCTTTAAAAGAAGTTTTAAAGAATTTTAAGATCAGATCTAGATCTAATTTTTGAAAAAATGATTCAAAAGGAGAAGACCTCCAGATCCTGTCTGAGTGAATACTAGTAGAGGCCAAGCGCGTGCATGGCTCCTTCCAGAATCTTAGAATCAATCAGGATCATCATAGGATAATCTGATTATCCAAAAATAAAGGTATGAAATTAAATTAGATTTAAATTTATTTTTATTTTAATATTAGATCTTTAGGACTAGATTCATGATATCTCAAATTTAATTAGAATCATAGAAAAAAAAATTAAAATATTTCTTCAGATCCAATCAGATCTGAACGATCTTGTGCAAGAAAAATAGGATTTTTTCTTCAACTGATATCAGAGTCAGGTTGCCAGTTCATCAGATCTATTTTAGATCTGATTTAATTTTTATTTATGATCTGATATTAAAAAATTTTAGATATCATATTAGATGTAATTAGATCTAAAATAAAAAAATTAAAAATTTTATGATTTAGATCCATAATATATGAGATGCATGACTAGACTAGGAATAGAATAGTTCTATGTATAGTCTAGTATAATCATATTGATAAATTAATTAAATATAATTTTAGATCTATTTTATTTTTATTTTTTTAATATTATAATTATTGTAAGCAGATCTAAGAAATAAAAAATAGAATTTTTAATTTTTATTTTATTCATATGAGATATGAAAAATGCATGCTTAGACTATTTATAGAATAGTTCTGTAAGATGTCTAGAATAATTTTATTTTTTATATGATCAAATTTAAAATTTAATGTTTTAGATTTAATATATGATATTTAGATCTGAAAGTAAGCATGATTGATTAAGTTATGATACATGAGATGTATGCAAGACATATATTGGTTAGATCTTTTGTATATGTGATACATAATCTAACTAGTTTTGTAGTAGAAATTATATGTTTGATTAAGGCGTTCTCCTTAGCCATCCGGTCATAAGAAAAGAAGTAGGATTTAAAGGCCCTCTTCTTTCATTCGATGGAGTATTCTTATGACGTGTAGGGGTGCTGTGCGTTCATTCTTAATAAAAAATTAAAATTTATTTTTTTACAAAATTCTAGATCCTGAAACCCTAGAATTTTATTATATGTTTTGTTCATGAATCTAAAACTTAATTAAAAATTAAGATTATAAAATTAATTAGGATCTAAAATTATAGAATTTTTAGATCTAAGACATATTCATAAAATTGGGTTCGGGACTTGGGTAGCTCAATTAGGTCTAGCGGTTGATCAAACCTGAATCAAGAGTTGGTGGTAGATGGGATCAAAAGAATGCTTAGATTGACCAGCCTAATAGGATTAAGTCTGGGATCAAGATTGAATCATATTGAGATGTAACTCGATCAAGTCAAGACCTAATTAGGCTTCACAGGTTAGAGTCTGGATTGTAGGCTAACCCTAATTGGTTCTGACTCAATAATTTGGTGTCTAAGGATAAGTTTGGCAGATACGACCGACTGATTTTTAATTAGAAGCTACTCGACCTGAATGTGTTCTTATCGAGTTAATGGCATATCCCTTCCACCGGTCTCACTTACCTGATCATTCGTATCGATCCAGTTCTAATTTGAGGTGGCTAATAATTCGAGTCAACCCATGCCACTAGGTTAGTCATAATTATTATGACTAAGTCAAGTCAAGTTTAAAGAGACCTAAATTAAATCTTCCTAAGAAAATATTAAGTCTAAGGTCTTCCACCATTGTAGATGTGCGGGCCCTTTCCGAGGTTAATTATTCTCAACTGAATACAGTGGTTTAGTTGTACTAAAAAGATGCAACCATATCTATTAGGCATTGGATGCTATGAGTTGGAGGATAGGTTGGGCTCAATGTTTCGGATATGATGAGGGACCCAATCACGAATTCAATTTGTACAAATGGTGGGTCTGACTTAACTAAAAAGTAGATCAATATTTTGGACATGATGAGATTCATGAATTAGAGATCAGGTTTGGGTGCACCATGATTAGAGAATCATTGGACAAGAGTTGTCCACTCATCGGTTGATCCATCATCATTAACTATTAGGTGAGATGATGAGCCAGTCACTAGGACTACACCATTCACTAGAAATCAATAATCATGAAGATTTTTGCATCTCTATCAAGAAATTGTAGGGATTCGAGTAAATAGTGAGAGTCTAATTTATTTATAAATAAAATCTCTAAATAAATTGATGAAGTCTAATTATAAAATCTAAGTAGAAACTTTGACTCTCTATAGGAAGATGTCTGCATCCAACCCACTAGCCCATATCTTGGACACCCATGGATTGATCGGACCGAACTACAAGGATTGGCTTCGAAACTTCAAATTTATTTTGGGTTCTGAGAAGTTGACTCATGTGTTAGAATAGGATCTTCACACCTTACCAACCCATCCATCCGCTGATTAGAGAGTCTCTTGAGAAGTGGATGGATGAAGATAACAAAGCTAGGTATTACATGTTGGGCTTGATGTCTGATGAGCTCCAGTTTCAACATAAAGACATTAAGACTAGTTGCTAAATGTTGGCTCACCTAAAAGAGTTGTTTGGGGAATAGAGTCACGCAGCCAAATATCAAATCACTAAGAGACTATTTAAGGCTTAGATGCACGATGGACAGTAGATCCAAGATCATTATCTGATGATAATCAAGAACTTAGAAGAGCTTGAGAAGCTCGGTATCAGGTTAGATCAGGATCTGTAGATTGATATAATTCCACAGTCCTTTACTGATGCGTATGGATAGTTCATCATAAACTATCATATGCATAAACTTTAGAATCCTTGGCTGAACTCATGAACATGCTGGTTACTGCTAAGCTTTCTATGAAAGGTTCTAAAGGCTCAGTACTTGATGTGGAGTAGACTTCTTCCAAGAAAAAGTCTTTTGAAAAGAAGAAGTCCATGAAGAAGCAGAAGGTGGATGGTGGGAAGAAGATGAAGGCAGAGCCATAGAAGAAGGCCGATAAGAAAAAATATTTCCATTGCAACGCTGATGACCATTCGAAGCAAAATTGTTCTTTGTACCTGGCCAGTCGGAAGAACAAGTAGGAAGCAGGTCCTTCTGGAGGTATGCTCGTTATAGAATCTAATCTTATGATTTCTTCTACATCCAGTTGGATGCTTGACTTTGGTTCTAGTGCTCACTGGTGCACTTCTATATAGGATCTTGAGGATAGCAGAAGACTGAGGGATGGTGAGATGATCCTATGCATCGGGAATGGAGCAAGAGTTGTTGTTGTAGCCGTGGGAACCTATCCTCTGCTATTACCATCAGGATTACATTTAGTTCTTAGGAACTATTTTTATGTGCCTGCAGCAAATAGGAATTTGATTTCTATTTCATGTTTAGCACAAGAAGACTATATAATTAATTTTCTTAAGGATTATTGTAATATTCTTTATGAAAGAAATAAAATTGCAAGCGGTTTTCTTATAAATGGTCTCTATCAGTTACATATTGATGTTTTTATTTTTAATATCGAGCAAAATGTGAATGCCATAGGATCAAAGCGATCTAGGGATAGTATAAATGATAGGTATTATTGGCATCTTAGGCTAAGTCATATAGCCTAAGACAGGATTAACAAATTGGAGAAATCTAGGCTATTAAGTCCATTGACTTTCGAGTCATATTCAATTTGTCAATTATGCCTTTATGGCAAAATGACTAAGCTCCCTTTTGTAGGACATGGGGAAGGGCCACAGACCAACTTGCCTTGATACATTTAGATGTATGCGGCCATTTGATGTGCCGGCTAGAGGCAATTAGTCTACTTCATCACCTTTACCGATGATATATCTCAGTACGGATATGTGTATTTGATACGACACAAGTCTAAAGCTTTTGAAAAGTTCAATAAATTCAGACTCGAAGTAGAAAAACAAACAAAAAAGCTTATTAAGGTTCTTCGATCAGATCAAGGAGGTGAATACCTTAGCCAAAAATTCCTAGACTATCTTAAGAATAATGGCATAGTCTCTCAATAGACTCCTCCTAGAATGCCTTAACTCAACGGAATTTCAGAATGGAGAAATCAGATCCTATTAGATATGGTCTAATCCATGATGAGTTTCACAGACCTTCCTGAGTTTCTTTGGGGATATAGTCTGATGACTGCTATATATTTACTAAATTGGGCTCCCTCTAGACCGTTCCTACCACACCGTATGACATATGGTATACTAAAAAACCAAGTCTGAGTCATCTCAAAATTTAGGATTGTCCGACCCATGTCAAGAGATAATAGGCGGACAAACTAGAGTCTAGGTCCTTTAGAGCTTGGTTTATTTAATATCCTAAAAAGTCATTAGGATATTATTTCTATCTCCTGAAAGATCACAATGAGACTGTGAGTTGACACACCATCTTTCATGAAAAATAGTTTATTCTAGATAGTGGCATCGAAAGATAGATTAGATTCGAGGAGAAAGTTTTTGATGAGAAACGAGCTAAGAAACCTATGAAACCCAGTCAGATTGAGCCAACCGAGATACTACCTCCTCCATCTTATAGATCAAGTAGAATTTTTCATCCTTCTGAAAGGTACGTAGGTACTATATCAGAAGACGTAGAGAAAATGTTTCTCACAGAAAATGGGGTTTATGGTAATGATCCCAAAACTTATGATAAGGCGATATCAGATATTGACTCTAAGAAATGGTTAGAGGCAATGAAGTCAGAGATTGACTCATTGCATTTGAACCAAGTATGGACCTTGGTAGATCCACCTAAAGGTATTGTACCTATTAGGTGTAAATGGATCTTCAAGAGAAAGACAAGTGCCGATGAAAATATAGAGATATTCAAAGTAAGGCTTGTAGTAAAAGGGTATAGTCAACACAAAGGCATTAACTATCAGGATACTTTTTCGTCAGTAGCCATGCTCAAATCCATCCGCAGATTGCTTGCTGAAGGAAAAATCCTGATTTTTCAGACCAGGTTCGTTCAAATCTGATCGGATCAAGAGATATATTTTAAAAACTTTTTTCTTTGATCTGAATTAGATCTAGAATGTTTTAGATCTAATTTTTATTATTTTAATAATTAAAATAAAATATAGATAAATTAAATCAAATTTAATTTACCCTGATGTAGGGTAATCCTTTTATCCGTTTGATGATCCTATAAGCAGCGGAAGGTTTTGGATCTAGCCACGCAAGTGCCTGGCCTCTATCAATTTCCACTCAAGTTGGATCTGGAGATCCTCTTCTTCTCTATCACATCTCCAAAAATTAGATCTAAATCTGATTTGGAGGATCTTCAAAAAACCTTTCGAAGATCAGCAGTTGTCCTTTGTAGCAGCGCAACCTTCTAGCTTTCTATCGCCTTTCTCTCATCTAGATTGCACCAACTTGGATCCCAAACCACCTTGGGCGTGGAGAGGAGAGAGAGAAGATGGACTTGGCATGGAGGAGGAGGAGAGAGACATCCTTGGGGCATGGGAATTTTTAGATACTCCTTAAGTTGGGCGTAGGGTCTTATTTATAGACTATGCATGATCCAACTCCTCTTCATCCCAATCAATCACAACCCTTTGTAAAATCATATCTAAATCTGATTGGTGGGAATAGAGTCCCTTGGATTCCTCCTTAGATAGTGCCTAAGATCAATCAAAGTTGGTTCTTAGGAGGAGTCTAATTGAAATCCAGAAAGGAAATGGAGTCCCTGTCCAACAGGGACTCCTGGGCGCCTCCAGCTTGGGCACACGCCAAAGGTGGCGTGCACCCTCCTCCTTGCCAGGTTCTGATAGGAGGACAAGCTCCCACCAGCCCTTCAATAGGTGCATGACATGTGGACAAAAGTCAAAGTGCCAATGGTCAACATTTGACCAGTCAAAGGTCAACTTTTGACCAAAGTCAAAGGACGAGAAATGGCAGGTGACCAAAAATGGCAGGTATTGTCTTACAAATTAAGACAACCCTTTTCTGACCTGGATAAGCTCCAGTCAGACTAAGTGAAGGCCTCTGATTGAGCACAAACTACTTTGGCTCAGTTAGAACAACTATTTATGATAGTAAAAGAAGAACGTTAGGTTCAATCGAGTGCTAGCACGATTTTCTAGAACCTAATTGAATCTCATTCAGATCAATTGAACTGTATTAGTTCAATTGATGATCACCAGATTCAAACCCTTATTTGTGTGACCCAGTAAGGTTCAGTTCTATATGGTAATGGGATATGTCATGATCTCTATCATCGACATCATCGAAACTCCTTTCGATGGATCAGAACTCTTCTGATTCGAACAGCTAGAATGATCGATCATCTAAATCATTCTAATTGCTCCCAAAATCCACCAGTGATACCTAGCAGTATATGGTGGCAATCCATCAGAGCTAAATGCGAACCTCTTGGTGCAGCTACCTATGTGATTAAGTTCTTCTATCTTGAGCCCCGATTAGATTAGGGTTAAGGTGAACTCGTCAAACCCTAGTTTCTATCATATGATGTAATCATTTGATTCAAGTCCAATGTGAAAATCTAAATAGAAACTCTTTCTATTATTTCACTCTACCATGGCCATGGGCTTCTAGACTTGATTCTTATGATCATCATAGGACTGCTCCTCTACCATCGAGGTAGATAGATTCCATCTTGATGCAATCCAGTTCCTACAATGAACATGCTATAGCCAACATACACCTTAGGATTCCGAATGGCTAGGAGACCGAGTTATGGTGTAGTCAAACTATAACACCCTCAAGGTGAACTGCTGATGCACCTCAGATCAAAGAATCAGACACACCACTGTAGCATCGAGTCAATCATTGATGAGAAGGTAGACTTCCTAATGACTACTCGAGATGGTCATGCTTAGTGCCCTCGTTCTCTAACGAGTACCTATACTCTTGCTCCGGTATCTCCAGACCATAGACTCAAGACTCAACTACTAAAGAGAAGCGATTGTACACCAACCTTTCGGATCAATCACCATCCTTATGATGATCCTATGGTCGGGAGCATTTTATGAGTTAATAATGATTATTCATGTCTTAAATTTTCAACTCTTGAAAATATGAATTATTATTACCATTAACTCAAAGGATGTATCACAGACACTAAATACACATATGTAATAGAAAATAATCTATTTTATTAATTTTAGTCAAAATTATAATTTTACCCCTAAAAGTGTATTACAAGTGTCAGCCAATTCTGGCTTCTAGGGCACATATATCTAACACTTACTGTGTTGCAGTCTATTTTGATTATGAAATATGACAGATGGACGTGAAAATGGTATTCTTAAATGGATATCTTGAGGAAGATATCTATATGGAATAATCGCTAGGTTTCACATCTAGTGATAATGATCGCAAAGTATACAAGCTGCAAAGGTCTATATATGGACTTAAGCAAGCATCTCAAAGCTGGAATGCTCGTTTCAATGATGTAATCAAATAATTTGGATTCATTAAGAATGAGGAGGAGTCCTATATTTTTAAAAAGATAAGTGGGAGTACTATTGTCTTCCTTGTATTGTACATGGATGACATCCTTCAAATTGGGAATGATATTCCCATGTTGACTATAGTCAAAATATGGTTATCTAAGGAGTTCTTTATGAAAGATATAGGAGAGGCATTCTTTATTTTAGGAATTAAGATATATAGAGATAGATCGAATATGATGCTGGGTCTCTTACAGAAAATATACATAGAGGAGGTGCTGAAGAGGTTTAGCATGGAAAACTCTAAGAGAAAATTAGTACCCTTCAGACATGGCATTCATCTCTCCAAGAAGATGTGCCCTAGCACACCTAAGGAGATTGAACGCATGAGCAAGATCCCTTATGCTTCAGCAATAGGGAGCCTCATGTATGCCATGCTATGTACACGATCTGATATTGCCCATGCAATGAGTGTCACGAGCAGGTATCAGTTGAATCCATTCAAAGAGCACTGGACTTCTATTAAATGTATCCTTAAGTACTTTAGAAGGACTAAGGATATGTTTCTAGTCTTTGGTAATAAGAACTTTAGGTTTAGGGGTATACAGACTCAAATTTTAAGTTCGACATAGATGATCGAAAGTTGACATCTAGAAGTCTATTTATTTGTAATGGTGGAGCTATCAGTTGGAAGAGTTCCATGTAGATGGTGATAGTAGACTCCACCATGAAAGTAGAGTACATCGCAGCATCAAAAGCTTCTAAGAAGGTATTCCGGTATAAGAAGTTTGCCGTGGAGCTCGGACTGATGCCATCGATGCCGTCCCTCTATACTATGACAATAATGATGCCATAACCCTAGCTAAGGAGCCAAGGTCTCACCAAAAATCCAAGCACATCAAGTGGCGATACCACCTCATCCGAGATTACCTCGAGATGGAATACATCGAGGTTAAGAGAGTCGACATTGCAGATATTGCAGCTAACCTGTTGACAAAGCCATTAAGCTAGTAGAAGATCGAAGCCCATCTTGAGAAGATGGGACTTAGATTTGTATCCAATTGACTTTAGGTCAAGTAGGAGTTTGTTAGATGTGTGCCCAAGAAGCCAGATTGGCTGACCCTTATAATACACTTCTAAGGGCAATTTTATAATTTTGACTATAAATTAATAAGTGGATTATTTTCTATCGTACTGTGTATTTAAAGTATCTGTGATACATCCTTTGAGTTAATGGTAATGACAATTCATATTTTTAAGAAATTAAAAATTTAAGACATCAATTTTCATAATTAACTCATAAACTACTCCCAACCATAGGATCATCATGAGGATGGTGATTGATCCGGAAGGTTAGTGTCTGATCGCTATCTTAGGATAGATGTGTCTTGAGTCTATGGTGTAGAGATACTGGAGCAAGAGTATAGATACTCGTTAGAGAATGAGGGCACTGAGCGTGATCACCTCGAGCAGTCATAAGAAAGTCTACCTTCTCGTCGATGACTGGTTCGATGCTGTAGTGGTGTGTCTGGTTCTTTGACTTGAGGTGCATCGATAGTTCACCTTGAGGGTGTAATAGTTTGACTATACCATAACTTGATCTCCTAGCCATTCGAAATTCTGAGGTGTATGTTGGCTATAGCATGTTCATTGTAGGGATTGGATTGCACCAATAGGAGATCTATCTACCTCGGTAGATGAGAAGTAGCTTTATGATAATCATGAGATTAAGTCCTTAAGCCCATGGCCATGGCAGAGTGAAGATCATAAAAAGAGTTTCTATTAGAGTTTCACATAGGACTCGAATCGAATGATTAATTCATTTGACAGATATTGAGTTTGATGAGCTCACCTTAACCATAATCCTATCGGGACTCAAGATAGAAGAACCCAATCACATAGAAAACTACATCGAGAGGTTCACTTTCGATTCTGATAGATTGCCACCATATACTACTAGGTGTCACTAGTAGATTTTGGAAGTAATTACAATGATTTAGATGATCGATCATTCCACTACTATAAAAATGGCCTATGGCAGTGCTTACTATGGCAGCGATTTTCAAAATCGCTGCCATAGCTCTTACGGTAGCGATTTTCGTTAACCGCTGCTATAGGTCGGACCTATGGCAATAATTTTTATAACCACTGCTATAGGTCCGACATATAGTGGTAGTTATAGAAAATCGCTATCCTAGGTTGAAACCACTGCCATAGGTCGACCTATAGCAATGGTTCATTGTAACCACTATCATAAGTTGGATCTATCGCAACGGTTAGTAGGAACCGCTGCTATAATCTGATTTATGGCAGTGGTTAATTATAACTACTATCATATATATATATATATATTTTAAATATTATATAACTTTAAAATTTAATTTTCATCTTCATCATTTATTATCTAAATAATTATCATTAGAGTGTCATCGTAAAAGGTCACCTCGATCCGATGGCCCTAACTTCGTCGATCAAAAAAATTTGATTCCGATAACCATGAACGATGATGCAATGATCTGATGGATGAAGATATTTGATGGATCCAAAAATCTGCAATAATGATCTCGATGATGTTTGTAGCATACTATCAAAATTTTACTTCAATCGGATATCATTATCTTGGTCAATTTAGTATAGATTAGTTTTGACCGTTAAATGATAAATGAGTGATTAAAGGATCAAATGGTGTCCGATTATGAGATAATTTTTTTTGTAAATGATCTTGGCTACTAGTTTAATCATTTTTTATAATGGTGATTATAAAATTCAACTCGTGAGATGAAGAACGATCTAAAACTATACATCTTCTGATAACCATTCTAAAACTTCACTAATTGTTATGCTCGTGCTTTTGCAATATCTACTTAACAGGAATAGTTTATACGAAAATAATTTAAATTTTACTATCATCACTATATAAAATATTTAAAATTATAACAAAGATCATTTAACTAAAAAATTATCTCATAATTGAACATCATTTAACCCTTTGATCGCTTGTTTTTAATTTAATGATCGAAATAATTCCATACTAAATTGACCATGAGAACGATATCCAATTGAAGTGAAACTTTGATAGTATGCTACAAACATCATTGAGATCATCATTGCAGATTTTTGAACCCATCGAAGGTCTCCATCTATCAGATCATCGCATCATCATTCATGATCATCGAAATCAAATTTTTTTGATCGGTGAAGCTAGGGCCATTAGATCGAGATAATCTTTTGCGATGACACTGTAACAATAATTATTTAGATAATGAATGATGAAGATGGATATTAAATTTTAAAATTATATAATATTTAAAAAAAATAAGAAAAAAATTATTTTTAATCTATGGCACTGGTTATCAAAAATCACTATGATAGATCTACGGTAGTGGTTATAGAACCGTTATCGTAGATCTATGACAGCGGTTTGGATAACCACTATCATAGATCTATGGCAGTGGTTCGATAACCGCTATCGTAAATCTATGCTAGCGGTTTTATAACTACTGTCGTAGGTTAGGTTAAAAATCTTCAAATTTTCTCTTCTCTTTCATGTGCACTCGATCTCTCTCTCTCTCTCCCCCTCCTCTTCATCATCGATGAGGCTCCTTCCTCCACTGGTGTTCCCCCTCCCCGACCAGCCCCTCCTTCCCCCTGTCAGCACCGTCCCTCCTTCCTCCTCCCTCTCCAACCCCTCCATCCTCGGCTGCCCCTCCCGGTCGCCCGTCACCCCCCACCCGGCCCCCCAACCCCTCCATCCGACCCTCCCTCGACTCCAGCAAAACCCACCTCCATCGAACCCCCATCCGACCCCCTCGACCCCCATGAAACCCTCCCTTCGGTGAACCCCCTCCACCTCGCTTGGCCCCCCATAAAACCTCACCTCCCTGCCCACCCATCCGACCCTCCTCGGCCCTCAATGAAACCCCCCTCTAGCGAACCCCCATCACCCTCAACCTCTGTCGACCTCGCCGTGAAACCCCTCCCCCACACTCTATCCTCCTTCGGCCTAGTGCAAAACCAAACCCCCCTTCCGGTGAGCCCCCCTCAATCCTCCTTCAGCCCGCGTGAAACCCCACCCCCACCACCACCATTCTGACCCTCCCAGCCGAGTGCGAAGCCTCCTTCGGACTCCTCATCACTGTGCCCCCCTCCCCCTGGTCCTCCATCCCCGACTGCCCCCGCTCTCTCTCTTTCTTTTTTTCCTCTCTTCTCTATCTCACTATCTTGCTTTTGTTTCGTAGGTTATCTTTAGTGCCGTCATCCTCCTCTAGCGTCATTGCCGGTGACCCTTGGAGCTTTCGGTGCAACCCACTCTCTATAGCCATAGGTATAATTTTTTTTAATTTTATAGTATCATTTATTAATCATGTATATTTATAATAATTTATAGAATATTTATAATAAATATTATAAATATTTACTATAAATATTATAATCATTTGCATGCCATAGTTTTTGGGTCGTGCTGTGGTGGTAGCCTTGGACCGTGCCATATCGATGGTTGTGGACTGGATCTATCAACAGGTTGGGTTTAGATCAAAATCTAGATATTCAGATCTGGATCCAATTTTAATTACTGATATCAGATCCAAATCTAAATACCTGATGGGTCTGTACTTGAGAGAGGAAGGGAGGGATCCAGCCTCGCTGCCATCATTGGGAGGGAGGGGGTCTGGCCTCGTCGGCGAGGGAGATCGACAGAGGGAGAGTGAAAGATCGAGAGAGCGAGAGAGGGAGGGAGAGGGTCCAGCCTCACTGGCATCACTAAGAGGGATGGGGTCCAGCCTTGCCGATGAGGGAGATCGAGGGAGTGAGAGAGGGAGGGACAGCCTCGCCGGCGAGGGAGATCAAGAGAGGGAGAGAGGAAGATCGAGAGATGGAAAAACTAGGAGGGAGGGGTTCGACCTCACTGCCGTCGCCGGCAAGAGAGATTGAGAGAGGGAGAGAGGGAGTGATTGAGGGGATGGCACACAGCCAAGCCAGCTCAGATACGCAGTCGAGCTAGCTTGGATCGTGATCGAGCTGGTTGGGGGAGGACCCTAGTCGGATGTCTCAAGCATGGAGCCAGCTCAGCTTTCGAGCGAATAGATTTTGATGTCTCTCTAAGGTTCTAACTTTAATCCCTAAGGTGCCACCATCATCTACTTTGTTCTTCTTTCAAATTTCTAGATTAATACCAAGGTTCATGCAAGAGATTGGATCTATGATTGTTGCTCATCCTTAATTATTTATGAATGTAATTCATGTTATAAAATTTATTGCATAACATTTTTTGGATGTTTATATCATGTTACTTTTGTTTATTGCATTGCATAATGATGGACCCGTCAATTGATTAGTGTATATATTAGAGACTATTTATTAATGCTATACTAATATTATTGTTCAACATGTTTTATTGATTAATGTTCATTAACGTTGCAGGTCACGATGGCACCGAAATGCCATCTAGCTTTCACCCCTGCCCTTCGGTGGATTACGCACAGTTTAGCATCCGAGGAGCAGTCGGAGCATACTTCGTCCACCTCAACATCGACTGCTTAGGGACCTCCACCACTGGCATCTACTCCACTGACAGCATCTACTCCACCGATGGCATCTACTCCACTGACAGTTGAGCCTCTACCATCGCCCATATCTAAGGCACATGCTACTATGCAGGCATCTGAGTTTATGTTTTTATTATATTAGCACAACTTTATTTTTTATATAGTATTTGTATACTTATATATTTGCATAACGTATTTGCATTGCAGGTGCATCATCCAGTTGAATATTTCACAGTCCCATATGTATGGCACACGTGTGGAACCACCAGCATTAGGTGATGGTCTATTACGATGTGGGGGGGAGGTCGGTAGGGGAGATCGCGTGGGAGATGCATTCTTTTTTAGAGTGCTTGTGAGACGGTCGGACATCATTCTCGTAGAGGCTAGAGACTGACGTTTGATGGATGCTGCCATCAGGGATTGGGTATGGGAGGAGATATGGGAAAGTACGCGCATCTTAGTTATATTTATGCATTTTATATGTTTGCACTATATATGTTTGATTAGAATAATTTTATAACTAATTTTTGATAAATTCGTGCAGAGGAGGTACGACTTCCCTGATCACGAGAGGGCTCAAGATGTTCGACTGAAGAAGATTAGAGAGTTATACCGGGGTTACAAGATCAAGCTCCATAGAGGATGGCTCAAGCACCGACGAGACACTCTAGAGGAGCTTGTTCCTGGATATAGGACTACCCTCTGAGTCAGTGGGAGAGGATGGTTAGACACTGGAGGAGCCGGAGTTCGAGATAAAATTTCTAACTTTTGAATTTTTCAATATACTTAAAGTTTTATTTAAATATATTTTGAATATTTATTATTTATTTGAATACTTGTTAGGCTATCTCTCGTCAGAACCGTGTAGCCTAAAAGTATATGCACACTCTAGGTCGTGAGTCTATGGCCAATCATGTGCATAGAGAGGTAATTAATTCTAAATCTTACTAGATAAATTAAATTTATATTTTTTATCATCTTTCTAATAAATTTATTCTTTGTTATAGCTGATGAGAGATGGAGTAATGCCCAGCCGTAGTGAGATCATCCAATCCAGCCGCACGGACAAGACGGGCAAGCCGATGAACATTGTGATCGGATGTATTTTTGTAAGTATTAAATATATTAGTATATATGACTAGTATTATAGCATTTCTTATAAAATTTTATTTTAATTTATAATTACAGGATCAGTTAGATGCGCTCGCGAGCGTGGGTCCAGATACCTCTAGGTCCCATGACCATCTGTCTCAAGTCTTGGGGCCTGAGCACTCTGGGAGGATCCAATGTAGGCCCAAACACATGTCGACGAGCTACTATTCCGAGGTGAGTATCTCCTCACAGACTTTCGGTGTCGTCAGTCGAAAGAAGCTTGAGGAAGCATTGGCATGGGTAGATCATGCTGTGATGCGGGCAGATCGGGCTAAGGAGCGCGCATCTCATTTGGAGGACATCATGAGAGATATGATGTCGACACTCAGCACGCATTTTGGAGTCACGGGCTTTAAGGATATGTTGGCCCACATTCCAGCTCCAGCTCTGGCTCTGGCTTTAGCTCCAGCTCCGGCTCCGACTCCGGCTCCCGATGATGATGACGATGATATAGATTTAGGAGACTTTTGATGTATTTTATTTTTTTAAAAAATATTGTAACAAATTTTATTCGATAATAAAATTTTAGCATTTTAGAATAATTTTAATATTTATTATATTTTTTATGTTATATATCTATATTTATTAGATAAAATATATAAAAAATAATTTTTTTTAATTATTCAAGATCTACGATAATGGTTTTATAACCACTGCCATATCCATACCAACCGCTGGCATAGGTCTCTGATGCAAATGATGCCAATCGCTACATTAGACCTATGGTAGCGGTTAAGAAACCACTACTATAGATTATCTATGACAACGGTTATGTTATCGCTGCTATAGATTAACTATGGCAGTGATTACATAACCTTTGCTATAGGTTGATATATTACAGTAATTTATAAATCGCTGCAATAGGCCATCTGTGGTAGCGGTTTAAACAACTGCTGTAATAACCGCTACCATAGAGCTATGATGATGACCGTAATGGCAGCGGTTAGAAAACCATTGCCATAACCTACGGCAGTGGTTTTTTGGGCTACGATAGTAGTTATAAATCGCTGCCATAGCCCTTTTTTGTAGTAGTATTCTAATTGTATGAATCACAAAAATTCTAATCCATCGAAAAATATTTCAATGATATCGATGATAGAGATCGCGACTTATCTCATTACCATATGGAACTGAACCTAACTAGGTCACACAAATAAGAGTTTGGGTCTAGATGTCATCAATTGGACTAACCCAGTTCAATTGATTTGGATTAGATCCAATTTGGTTCAAGAAAATCATGCTTGCACATGATTGAGCCTCACATTCTCTTTTTGTAATCATTTTGGTTCATCTCGACTGAGCTAAATTTATTTGGGCTCACTCAGAAACCTTGTCTTAGTCTGACTGGAGCTTGTCCAGATTAGAAAAGAGTTATCTTAATTCATTAGATGTATTTAAAACAATACCTACCAATTTCTATCACCTGCTAATTCCTATTTTTGGACATTGGTCAATAATTGACCCTGGACACTTGGACTTAGGGCCATGTGTCATGCGCTTATAAGAGAGCACCTGGAGCTCCTGTTCCCCTGCTAAAAGAGGCAAGTGAGAGGGCGCATGCCACCTAAGGCGTGCACCCCATATGTATAAGAGATGGAGTCCTATATAGATGGGACTCCAAGGTTTCATGTATTGTTCCTATGGCTGCTCAGAGCCACAGTCGTAGATCTGATCTCTTGCGTGAACCTGAGTGTTAATCCAGCAAACTAAAAAAGATCTAAGAAAGATTAGAGAAGCTAGGGTTCTGGTGTTAGAACCAGAAAAAAGAGAGTTAGGAAGAAAAGTTTAATTGTATTTTCTTCTATTGTAAAAATTACAATATCCTGATTTATATACCCTAGAGTTTCCACATGAATCTTAATAAACCATAGCTTAAAAACTCTCTTAGACTAACCCAATACATGAAAGTACTCACCGAGCCTAAGTCTCACATGCTCTCATCCCCTGGATCTAATCCCAACCCATACATGAATTAGCACCCTTAAGACCTCTCAAACCAAGCCTTAAGACCCCTGAGATTATCCCGGACCCTAGTCCAAAATAGACCCTCACGTACCTCTGCCCGCGCACTGAGTTAGCTTAGACTCAACACTGAACCGGCTAAGTTTCACTAGGTCAGCTCAGTCTAAAATTGAGCCGGCCCAGTTTTGTGCCGTGCCTGCAGTCCCAAAACTCGATCTTTCTATTTTGCTTATGCTCTGAGACTTAGCTGACCTAGTTTTGGACTGAGTCGGCTAACCTGTAGAAAATATTTTTTCTACAGTCTTGATTCTCTAGCTTTGGTTTCTTGCTCCATCTTGAATTCTAGACCTCCGAAGCACAAACCAAGCCCCTTGAGTCCCTCAATACCCAAACCTTAAGCCCATGGAGAGCTACATGCCGCCTCCACCCTCGCACAACTTCTATTCTATACCTAGGACCACATCTATCCTAGCCTCCCTGGAGCTCTCACCTTGGCTCTGCCCATCGCCTCCCAAGGCTTAGGAGCACCACACCATCTATAATCTCCACTTTGGTGCGCCCAAGCCTTGGCACAGCTGGCAACATCCTCCTATACAATCCTGTTATCCCTGCATGTCCTGATAGCCCCTCATGCTCACCTTGCCACTACTATTCTTCTTCAACTGCTGAGCTTCCTTTGAGGCCTTCAGGATGACCGCCTCCACCGCTGAAGTTCTTGACTTGTTTCTCTGCACCACTTTTGGAGTTGTAGGTATCCTTCTGCTTGGCAGCTGCATCACTTATCCTGAACTTCCTAGGAGATCATGCAATATTTCTTTACAGGCACTGGCTGCATATCTTGATGCTCCACCTGACACTATTTCCTCAGAGCCATGTCTATCTTCCTACACAATCCTCTCCACTTGGATCTATACAGTCCCGACATGGGTGCTGGGATATAGGTCCTCCCTCCGCACCCCTCTGCTCTAAACCCATGTCATAACTTCCTCCACTGGTGAAGCCACCTCTGCCCGATGCTCCACTTGGAGCTGAAGTCCCCCTAATGCCGCAGAAGTCGACTCTATCTCTGAGTCCCTCGAGGCCAACCACCCAACGCTGCACTGCTGGCCCTACCATTGTACCTTGAACACCGTCACTATCCCTTCAAACCCTCTACACTCCACAGACCTATCTGAAATCGTCTCAGATACACCACACCCTATGGGTTCCTCCAAGACCACCAAGATTTCATCCGAATCTTCACTTTCAGTGACTGTACTGATGGAATCCGAGCTTTCTCCTTCCTTGCACTTCTTCCAAAGCAAACACTTTCGCTTAAAGTACCCTGCTTCTCCGCACTTGAAGCATCTCTTAGACCCCTTGTTACCCCTCTATTCATCCTTCTTCCCTTTCCTGTACTTCTTTAAAACCACAAGACTCTCCTGGAAGACCTCCCTCTTCATCATCCATTCTTGATGCTCATTGGACCTGAGCACTAATACGATCTCCTCATATACTAGTGTCTCCTTACCATACAGCAAAGTTGTCACCAATGGATCGAAGCTCCCAGGTAGCAAACATAGTAATAATAGACTATTGTCCTCCTCTTCTAAATCGACCCCTATATTGAGCAAGTCCATGCTCATCCGATCGAACCGCTGAATATGTCCCGCAACATCCTCGCCCTCCTGCATCCGAAGGCTATACAGTTGCTTCTTCAGCATCAACTTATTGCACATGTTCTTTCCTATGTACATCTACTACAACCTCAACCATAATCCCTTGGGTGTTCTCTCCTACAACACACCATGCAAAATCTCATCCGCCAAACAAACCCTAATCATGGCACATTCCCTTTTCTCAAAGGACATCCACTCCTTATTTGTGATCTCTTCCAGCCTATCTTCCAAGGCCGAATCTAATCTCATCTGAACTAGCAGATCCTCCACCCTTATCATCCACATCGTGAAACTATTCTTTCTATCAAACTTCTCTAATCCTATCTTCAATCCACTGATCTTCATAATCAATCCAAATCAAATAACAACAAATAGATAGATCTTAGAAATACCTTGACTAGGGATGGTGGACAGCAGTTCTGTGATCTCTTCCTTTCTCACGAAGCCTGAAGAAAATCTTTAGATCTGAATCTCACTATTGATGTCTGCTAAAAATTGATCTTCTTTCTCCTTCATGCTCAACCTTGCTCTGATACTAATAATTGTTCCTACGGCTGCTCGGAGCCACAGCCATAGATCTGATTTCTTGCATGAACCTGGGCATTAATTTAGCAAATGAAGATGATCTAAGAAAGATGAGAGAAGCTAAGGTTTTGATGTTAGAACTAGAGAGAAGAGAGTTAGGGAGAAGCTCAATTGTATTCCCTTCTATTGTAAAAGTTATAATGTTCTGATTTATATATCCTAGAGTTCCCACATGAACCCTAATAAACCATAGCTTAAAAACTTTCTTAGGCTAACCCAATACATGAAAGCACTCACCGAGCCCAAGTCTCATATTCTCTCATCCCCTGGATCTAATCCCAACTCATACATGAATTAGCCCCCTTAAGACCTCTCAAACCAGACCTTAAGACCCCTAGGATCATTCCAGATCCTAATCCAAAATAGACCCTCGCATAACTCTGCCTGCGCAATGAGTCGAGTCAGTCTCAATATTGAGTCGACTAAGTTTCATTGGGTCGGCTCAGTTTGAAACTGAGCCAGCCCAGTTCTGTGTCATGTCTGCAGTCCCGAAACTCGACCTTTCTATTTTGCCTGTGCTTTGAGACTTAGCCAACACAATTTTAGACTGAGTCAGCTAACCAGTAGAAAATATTCTTTCTATAGTTTTGATTCTCCAACTTTGATTTCTTGCTCCATCTTGAATTTTAGATCTTCGAAGTACCAACCAAGCCCCTTAAGGCCCTCAATACCCAAACCTCAAGCCCATGGAGAGCTACATGCCACCTCCACCCTAGGATAACTCCTATCCTAGTCCACGGACCACACTTATCCTTGCCTCCTCAGAGCCCTCACCCTGGCTCTACTCGTGTTCTCCCAAGGATTGGAAGCACCACACCACCTACATCATGATGGATTTAAATTCCTAAGCCCCAAAGACTCTTGCTTTATCCAATCTTGGCACCACCTTTATGGATTTTTGAGGGACACTCATCCGATTAGATCAAATGACATCATCCCACCAATCAGATTTAGATCTAATTGAATGAAGGCCTCTAATTGTCTGGGATGATGTGGCACTGCATGGCACAGTAGGATCTATTTAAATCCTGTCTGCACCTAGGGCTAGCGATCTTTTTCTTTTCATCATGCCGCAAGATTGTCCTCCTCTCTTCCATGCCTACCTCTGATCCTCTCTCTCCCCTCTCCATGCCCAAGGAGTTGGGCATAGGTTCAAGTACCATCCAAGGAAGAAAGGCACCCAGATCAGTAAGAAGGCAGCACTGCTGAAAGAGACGACTACTGCTTCTTCAAAAGAAGTTTTGAAGAACTTCAAGATCAGATCTAGAATTAATTTTTGAAGAAGTGATTTAAAAGAAAAAAACCACTTGATCCTATTCGAGTGGATACTGGTAGAGGCTAGGCACGTGCGTGTCTCCTTCCAGAACCTCAGGATCAATCACGATCATCATAGGTTAATAAGATTACCCAAAAACAAAGGTATCAAATTAAATTAGATTTAATTTTATTTTTATTTTAATATCAGATCTTTAGGATCAGATCTGATATGTCTTAGATCTAATTAGGATCATAAAAAAAAAAATTTTGAAATATTTCTTCAGATCCAATCAGATCTGAACGATCCTGTGTAAGGAAAATAAGATTTTTCCTTCACTGTTATCACCTGAGGTTCTAGATGTAGCAACATAATTTCCAAGCCTCTATCAAAGTCCACTCGAGTAGGATCTAGACATGATCTTTTTGTGGATCTAATCTAAAAAGATTAGATAAGGATCTGATTTGAGAAGCCTTCTAACAAACTTTGAATGCAGCACCCTATCTCTTGATCTAGATCATCCTGTCTTATTTTATCTTCAACTTCTCTCAACTTTTGATAGCTGAAACCTCACCAACTCTGGTGTGGACATGGAGAAGAGAGGGAGGAGCTCTAGATGGGGCATTGAGGAGGTTTATGGTGGCAGCATATGGGCATGGTGATCAAAAGATTAAAGCCATAGGGCGCAGGGTCTTTAAATAGACTCCTGCACCACCTTAGAGTCCCATTTCATCAAGCAATCAAATTGCTTGATAATTTAGGACTCTAGAGCTGATAGCCCACATCCCTAACCTAATTTTTGTCAGATTTGGTTGGCCAAAAATATCTCCAAAGGTGGCGGCGTGAAGGGATAAGGAAGAGTCTAGGGTGCCTAGGACTCTTCCCTTAGGAGTTTGATTCAAATCAAACTCTATCTTAACCCAATCTAGGCACCTCATAGGATGACTCGAGCCCTATCACATATTCAAAAATCAAAGAAAAAGAGTTCCTAAAAAATTTTCTAGAAGGTCCTAATCCTATGACCTTTAATTCTCTCAATTGGATCAACTATTGATCCTAGTCCAATTGTATTTCAGAATGGATTTATTTCTAAAATTAATCTAACCTGGACAAGTTCCAACTAGATAAAAATAAACCCATTTACAATCTAGAGATGAGTCAAATCAAATTTGACTCAATAGAGATAGATCAAAAAAACTACAAAAGGAGAATGTCAGGCTCATTCGTGTGCTAGCACTATTTTCTTGAACCTAATTGGATCTAATCCAAATCAATCAAACTGTGTTAGCCCAATTGATCACATCCAGATCCAAACCCTTATTTGTATGATCTAGTTAGGTTTAGTTTCATATGATAATGAGATATGTCATGATCTTTATCATCGACATCATCGAAACATCTTTCGATGGACTAGAACTTTTTTGATTCATACAATTAGAATGATCGATCATCAAGATCATTCTAATTGCTTCCAAAATCCATCAGTGACACCTAGTAGTATATGATGGCAATCCATCAGAACTGAAAGTGAACCTCTTGGAGTAGCTACCTATGTGATTGGGTTCTTCTATGTTGAGCCCCGATAGGATTAGGGTTAAGGTGAACTCCTCAAACCCAACATCCATCATATGAATTAATCATTTGATTAGAGTCCGATGTGAAATCCTAATAAAAACTCATTCTATCATCTTCACACTGCCATGGCCATGGTTTTAAGCACTCGATCTCATGATTATCATAAGACTACTCCTCATCTACTAAGGTAGATAGATCTCCTATTAGTACAATCCAATTCCTATAATGAACATGATATAGCTAACATACACCTCAGGATTTCGAATGGCTAAAAGATCGAGTTATGGTATTATCAAACTATAACATCCTCAAGGTGAACTACCGATGCATCGTAGGTCAAAAAACCAGACACACCACTATAGCATCGAGCAAGTCATCAATGAGAAGGTAGACTCCCTTATGACTGCTCGAGGTGGTCACGCTTAGTGCCTTCGTTCTCTAATCAGTACCTATATTCTCACTCCGATGTCTCCATACCATAGACTCAGACTCATCTATCTTAAAGAAGTGATCATATACCAACCTTTTAGATCAATCACCATCCTCATGATAATCCTATAGTCAGGAGCAATTTACAAGTTAATTATAAAAATTCTTGTCTTAAATTTTTAACTCTTAAAAATATGAATTATCATTACCATTAACTCATAGGATGTATCATAGATACTTTAAATATACACACTATAATAAAAAATAATTTTTTTATTAATTTATAGTCAAAATTATAAAATTACTTATAGAAGTATATTACAAGTGTTTTGCCAATCTGACTTCTAGGACACACATCTAACAAACATTCACTTGATCTAAAGCCAATTAGCTACAAATCTATGTTCCATCTTCTCAAAGTGAGCTTCGATCTTCTGCTATTCCAATGGCTTCATTAGTGGGTCAGCCACATTATCTGCGGTATCGACTTTTTTGACCTCGATGTATCCCTTGTCGAGGTAATCACGGATTAGGTGGAATTGCCGTTCGATGTGCTTGAACTTTTGGTGGGACCTTGGCTCCTTAGCAAGGGCTATGGCACCTTTGTTGTCACAGTACAGAGGGATGGCATTCGATGGCATCACTCCAAGCTCTATGATGAACTTTTTATACTAGAATGCCTTCTTCATAGCTTTTCATGCAGTGATATATTCTGCTTCCATGGTTGAGTCTGCTATCATCATCTACTTGAAACTCTTTCAACTAATAGCACTATCATTGCACACAAATAGACTTTCAGATGTCAACTTTCGATCATCTATGTCAGATATAAAATTCAAGTCTGTATACCCCTACATCAGGAGTTCTCCATTACTAAAGACTGGAAACATATACTTAGTTCTTCTTAAGTACTTTAGGATACATTTCAAAGAAGTCCAGTGCTCTTCGCCTAGATTCAATGGATACCTGCTCGTGACACTCACAGCATGGGTAATATCAGGTCTGTACATAGCATGGCATACATGAGGATCCTTATTGTCGAAGCATAAGGGATCTTGCTCATGCATTCAATCTCCTCAAGTGTACTAGGGCACATCTTTTTGGAGAGATGAATGCCATGTCTAAAGGGTACTAGACCTCTTTTGGAGTTTTCCATGCTAAACTACTTTAGCACCTCCTCTATGTACATCTTCTATGAAAGTCCTAGCATCCTGTTGGTGCAAAATCTAGTTGTCGTTGGAGAAGTGCTGAAGTCGAAGTAGATGAGGTCGCCGTCGGTGACCTACAAAATAAGTCTCATCTAGAGACCAGGGTGGTGGTTTTAGTAAGACCCTCCGACAGTCAAGTTAGCTTTTCCTGCCAACAAAAATGGAGTGCTCAATCAAGAAAATTGCAGAGTTTCAGGAAGGAGAAGAGAGCCTAAAGAAAACATATCTGGAAGGTCTCTTTTATAGATGGAGCTTATAACAAATTGATACTGACAATCGTAACTATCAGGTAGTGGGCCGCTCGAGGCCACGTGGAGTTTGTTATGAAGAATAGTATTTATTGTCATGAAGTGCCAGGCCATTTGAGATTTGATAGTCAACGTTTGGAGGGGTAGGCATCTGTTGGTGATGACCTTTAAGCTATATCAATTCTAGAGGAGTTCGGGCTCCTCTGAGGTAGTCCAAGTGTGGGTCGGTTCATGCCGTATATAGGATCGAAATCATGCGAAGACCTTCTTGGATGACTGTGGAGAGTTTGGCCGCTGGAGGAGTCCGAAAGGGATTCGATCGTTGGGGGTGTTCGGAAGGAGTTCGGCTACTGAAGGAGTTCAAAAGGGGTTCGACCGTTGGAAGAGTCTGAAAGGAGTTCGATTGCTGGAGGTGTCCAAAGAGGAAGAATTTTCGATCGAAGCTCTTCTGTGATTACCAGTTACATTAGGCTAAGCATTAGACTAAACTTTGATGGGAGTGGGGTTTATCCCCAAGAATAGTCCCCCAACTTTCGAGTTCAAAATTTGAAGGAAGGGAGAAAAAAGGCGACTACCGAAGTCCGATCTTAGGTTTTCGCACTTATCAGGATGAGGCGTTTTGGTATTTACCTTGTTGACACCAAAGCTTTCTAAGTCTGAAATGAGTTAAAAAAGATAGCCCTTCGAATCTTCCACCGAAACTCTACCCCAAGTACGGTGCCATAAAGACTCCACCCATCATCACTCCTTTGTCATGATGAGTGAGACACGCAGCACATGCTGACCGACCGAAGTCGATCTACAATCATAACTGCCTCGAGTTATCTCTGGCTATTTAAGACCTTCTCCTATTATTGAAAACTCATTCCTGTTCGAGTCTTCTCCTTCCTTCAGCCCCCATCCATCTTCTTCCCAAGGGTCTTAACCTTCTCTCATCTTCTTGAGCTCCAGACACCCTTTCAATTGGTCCTCATCGCATCCATCATCCTTTCATTCTCGTTGGATAGTTTATGTCAGTTTCCTAACCCTTCTTTTGGGTTGTTCGTGCTTATCACTTCTGGCTCCTTGCTTTCCTGATTTTTTGGTGGAGACCTTTGTCCTGCATTTTCCTTATATATATATATATATATTTAGAAGGGTTTTCTTGTGGTTTATTCTCGATCCGAATGTCTTTCGAAACCTCCCACTCCATCGATTCATGGGGCTCATCCGGACCGACCTTCTTTAACTCTGCACCTCTCGTCGAGGTAGAACCCAGGAACATGTCCCGCTCGTCTTTTGCTCTAGACACCATTCCGTCCATCCTTACCCCGGACGATCTTTCTTTGATCCGAATCCAGTATGGAATCCTTCCAGAATATAATCGTGAACTCCCTAGCTCCGACGACCGAGTCAACTCTCCTCTGACTAATCAATTTTTTTTGTACTTAGAAGCTTTGCGCGCCTAGCATAGACTCCAACTGCCCTCATTCGTAGTCGTCCTCATTCAATTTTTAAACATCTCCTTTGCATCTATCATACCAAACTTTTTTTGATTCATCATAGATTTTCTCTTCCTCTATCGATTGACCGAAGTCCAGCCAACCATTTCATTTTTTAGAAATTTCTATACCTTCAAGCGCCATCCTTCCATGAAGGATTGGTGGTACTTTTTTCCCAGATCGGCAAGAAGGGGTTATCGAAAGGTACCCCTTCTTCTATTCACAACTGAAAGAAAAAGTTCTTTTTTGTACATTATCTGACCTTGCCATTAGGTCTTCCTTCATGAGGTTATATTAGAGAGTCAGTTCGTCGAGCTCCTAGCTTAGACGGAGCCAACCTTGATTCCTTTGATAAACTCAAGGCGTACCGAACTCCTCTTCTTCTTGACCTTCTAAAGAAATAGACATCGTTCAATCTGGGTCTGAGTCCCTACGATCCTGCTAGTACATCTTTTGATTTTTGAATCCACATGGTTTCATGCATGTGTATTGCTACTGACCGTGCTTCTTTTTCTATTACAGAGATGGATGCACAAGCTGCCGAGATGCTTACCAAAGGGCTCTACACCAAGAAGAGGATAGAAAAGGTGCAAAATGATGGCTCAAATAGGATGAAGGTCGGTGCTTCCAGCTCCAAAGTTCTTGCCTCCACTGCCGCTACGTCCGAGGTCACCGCCAACATCGAGACTGCCCTAACTATCAAGGTTGGCACCGCTGGCATAGGCTCGGTGCCTTCCACACTTTCAGGTCCCTCCGATGGGGATCGGGTTTTGGAGCTCTCTATCAAGAAAGGGATAGGAGAGGGAAGAAAAAAGAAAGCCGTTGCGAAGACGTCCTGCAAGGCTCGCCTAGGCGGACTGGATGGCGATGACAACGAATGAGGGAAGGATTCCTTCTGTTAGATATATGTGCCTTAGAAGCTAGAATTGGCTGACACTTGTAATACACTTCTAGGGGTAAAATTATATTTTTGACTATAATCAATAAAATGGATTATTTTCTATCACATATGTGTATTTAGTATCTGTGATACATCCTTTGAGTTAATGGTAATGATAATTCATATTTTCAAAAGTTGAAAATTTAAGACATGAATAATCATTATTAACTCATAAAATGCTTCCGACCATAGGATCATCACCAGGATGGTGATTGATCTAGAAGATTAGTGTATAATCGCTTCTCTTTAGTAGATGAGTCTTGAGTCTACAGTGTGAATGAAGGAAAATCCTGATTTCCCGATCCAGGTTCGTCCAGATCTGATTAGATCAAGAGATATATTTCAAAAATTTTCTCTTGATCTTAATCAGATCTTGATATGTTTCAGATCTGATTCTTATTATTTTAATAAATAAAATAAAAGAAGATAAATTAAATCAAATTCAATTTACCTGATTTGGGTAATCCTATTACCCTGAGATGATCCTGATTGCAGCGGAAGGTTCTGGATCTTAGCCACACAAGCGCCTGGCCTCTACCGATATCCACTCGGGTTAGATCTAGAGATCCTCTTCTTCTCTATCACACCTCCAAAAATCAGATCTGGATCTGATCTGGAGGATCTTCAAAACTCTTTTGAAGATCTGCAGTCGTCCTTTTGCAGCAGCGCAGCCTTCTTGCTTTTGATCGCCTTTCCTTGATCTGAATCGCACCAACCAAAATCCAAAACACTTTTGGACGTGGAGAGCAAGGGGAGAAGAGACTATGGCATGGAGGAAGGAGGGGAGAGGCAGCCTTGGGGCGTGGGAATTTCTCAATTGAATTCTTAGAATTAGGGTTGGGCGCAGGGTCTTATTTATAGACCTCTTGTGATCCAACTCCTCTTCCTCCTCAACCAATCACAACCCTTTGTGAAATCAGATCTAAATCTGATTGGTTGGAATAGAGTCCCCTGGATTCCTCCTTAGAGGGTGCCTAAGACCAGTCAAAGTTGGTTCTTAGTAGAACTCTAATTGGAATCCAAAAAGGAGATGGAGTCCTTGTCCAACAAGGACTCCTAGGCGCCTCCTACTTGGGCTCACGCCACCCTTGGCGTGCGCCCTTCTCCTTGCCAGGTTCTGGCAGGGGGACAGGCCCCCACCAGCTCTCCAATAGGTGCATGACATGTGGTCAAAAGTCAAAGTGTCAATGGTCAACATTTGACCAGTCAAAGGTAGACTTTTGACCAAAGTCAAAGAACAAGAAATGGCAGGTGACCAAAAATGGCAGGTAATGTCTTACAAAATAAGACAACCTTTTCTGACTTGGACAACCTCCAGTCAGACCATATGAAGGCCTCTGATTGAGCACAAACTCCTTTGGCTCAGTCAGGACAACTTATTTATGATAGTAAAAGAAGAACGTTAGGTTCAATCGAGTGCTAGCACGATTTTCCTTGAACCTAATTGAATCTCATTCAGATCAATTGAACTAGATCAGTTCAATTGATGATCACCAGATTCAAACCCTTGTTTGTGTGACCCAGTTAGGTTCAGTTCTGTATGGTAATGGGATATGTCATGATCTCTATCATCGACATCATCGAAACTCCTTTCGATGGATCAGAACTCTTCTGATTCGAACAGCTAGAATGATCGATCATCTAAATCATTCTAATTGCTCCCAAAATCCACCAGTGACACCTAGCAGTATATGGTGGCAACCCATCAGAGCTGAATGCGAACCTCTTGGTGCAGCTACCTGTGTGATTAAGTTCTTCTATCTTGAGCCCCGATCAGATTAGGGTTAAGGTGAACTCGTCAAACCCTAGTCTCTGTCATATGATGTAATCATTCGATTCGAGTCCAATGTGAAAATCTAAATAGAAACTCTTTCTATTATTTCACTCTGCCATGGCCATGGGCTTCTGGACTTGATTCTCATGATCATCATAGGGCTGCTCCTCTACCACCGAGGTAGATAGATTCCATCTTGATGCAATCCAGTTCCTACAATGAACATGCTATAGCCAACATACACCTCAGGGTTCCATATGGCTAGGAGACCGAGTAATGGTGTAGTCAAACTATAACACCCTCAAGGTGAACTGCCGATGCATCTCAGGTCAAAGAACCAGACACACTACTGCAGCATCGAGTCAGTCATTGACGAGAAGGTAGACTTCCTAATGACTACTCGAGGTGGTCACGCTCAGTGCCCTCGTTCTCTAACGAGTACCTGTACTCTCGCTCCGGTGTCTCCACACCGTAGACTCAAGACTCATCTACTAAAGAGAAGCGATTGTACACCAACCTTCCGGATCAATCACCATCCTCGTGATGATCCTATGGTCGGGAGCATTTTATGAGTTAATAATGATTATTCATGTCTTAAATTTTCAACTCTTGAAAATATGAATTATCATTACCATTAACTCAAAGGATGTATCACAGACACTAAATACACATATGTGATAGAAAATAACCCATTTTATTGATTATAGTCAAAATTATAATTTTGCCCCTAGAAGTGTATTACAAGTGTCAGCCAATTCTGGCTTCTAGGGCACATATATCTAACAATCTCCCACTTGTCCTAAAGCCAATTGGCTACAAGTCTAAGTCCCATCTTCTCAAGGTGGGCTTCGATCTTCTGCTGGCCCAACGGCTTTGTAAGTGGGTCTGCCACATTATCTGTGGAGTTGACTCTCTTGACCTCGACGTAACCCTTTCTCAAGGTAATCGCGGATGAGGATGGATATCGCCGCTCAATGTGCTTGGATTTCTGGTGAGACCTCGGCTCCTTAGCAAGGGCTATGGCGCCATTGTTGTCGCAGTATAGAGGAATGGCATCTGATGGCATTACTCCAATTTCTGCAGCAAACTTCTTGTACCAGAATGCTTCCTTTGCAGCCTCTGATGCAGCGATATATTCTGCTTCCATGGTGGAATCTGCTATCACAGTTTGCTTGGAACTCTTCCAGCTGACAGCACCACCATTGCACACAAACAGACTTCCAGATGTCGACTTTCGATCATCTATATCGGACATGAAAGTCCGAGTCTGTGTATCCCTGGACTTGGAGTTCTCCATTACCAAAGACCAACATCATATCCTTAGTTCTTCTCAAGTACTTAAGGATACATTTCACAGAAGTCCAGTGTTCTTCACCTGGATTTGACTGATATCTGCTTGTGACACTCACAGCATGGGCTATATCAGGTCGTGTACATAGCATGGCATACATGAGGCTCCCTATTGCAGAAGCATAAGGGATCTTGCTCATGCGTTCTATTTCCTCAGGTGTGCTAGGGCACATCTTCTTGGAAAGATGAATACCATGTCTGAAGGGTATTAATCCCCTCTTAGAGTTTTCCATACTAAACCTCTTTAGTACTTCCTCTATGTACATCTTCTGTGAAAGTCCTAGCATCCTATTCGGTCTATCCCTATAGACCTTAATTCCTAGAATAAAGGATGCTTCACCTAGGTCTTTCATGGAGAATTCCTTGGACAACCACATTTTGACTGATGTCAACATGGGAATATCATTCCCAATAAGGAGGATGTCATCCACGTACAATACGAGGAAGACAACAGCGCTCCCACTGACCCTTTTTGAAAACACATGGTTCCTCTTCATTTTTGATGAAACCAAACTTTTTGATCACATCATTGAAACGAGTGTTCCAGCTCCGAGATGCTTGCTTAAGTCCATATATGGACCTTTGCAGCTTGCAAACCTTGTGATCAGTATCACTGGATGTGAAACCTAGCGGCTGTTCCATATAGATATCTTCCTCAAGATATCCATTTAAGAATGCCGTTTTCACGTCCATTTGCCATATTTCATAATCGAAATAGGCTGCAACGCAAGCAATGTGCGGATGGATTTTAGCATAGCCTACTGGGGAAAAGGTATCCTGATAGTCAATGCCTTCGCGTTGACTATAACCTTTTGCCACTAGTCTAGCCTTGAATGTCTCCACATTCCCATCTGCACCAATCTTTCTCTTGAAGATCCATTTACACCCAATAGGTACTATACCTTCTGGTGGATCTACCAAGGTCCAGACTTGGTTTGAGTGCATCGAGTCAATTTCTGACTGCATTGCCTCTAGCCATTTCTCGGAGTCGATATCTGATATCGCCTCGTTGTAGGTTTTGGGATCATCACCATGAGCACCATTACCTACGAGGAACATTTTCCTCTACTTCCTCTGAAATAATACCTAAGTATCTTTCAGGGGGATGGGAAAACTCTTTCCGATCTACGAGGTGGAGGAGGTAGTGTTCTTATTGGCTCAACCTGATTTGGTTCCAATTGGTCCTTAGCTCGTTGTACTTGTGAGACTTTCTCATCAAGCTTAATCTGCTTTCCAATGCCGCTATCTTGAATAAACTATTTTTCAAGAAAGATGGCATGTCGACTCACAATCACATTGTGGTCTTCTGGAATGTAGAAATAGTATCCTAATGACTCTTTAGGATATCCTATGAATCGAGCTCTAAAGGACCTAAACTCTAACTTGTCCGCTTGTTGTCTTTTGACATGAGCCGGACAACCCCAAATTCTGAGATGACTCAGACTTGGTTTCTTACCGTGCCATATCTCATACGGTGTGGTAGGAACGGTTTTAGAGGGAACCCTATTCAGTAGATAAATTGAAGTTAACAATGAATGTCCCCAAAGAAAATCAGGGAGGTCTGTGAAGCTCATCATGGATCGAACCATATCCAATAGAGTCCGATTTCTCCATTCTGAAACCCCGTTGAGTTGAGGTGTTCCTGGTGGAGTCCATTGAGAGACTATGCCATTTTCCTTAAGATAGTCTAGGAATTCCCGGCTAAGGTATTCACCTCCTCGATCTGATCGAAGAACCTTAATGGGTTTTTCCAGTTTGTTTTTCTACTTCATGTCTGAATTCTTTGAACTTTTCAAAAGCTTCAGACTTGTGTCTCATAAGATACACATACCCATACCTAGACAGATCATCGGTAAAGGTAATGAAGTAGACAAAATTGCCTCTAGCCGGCACATCAAATGGGCCGCACACATCAGTATGTACTAGGGCAAGGAGATCTGTGGCCCTCTCCCCATGTCCAACAAAAGGGAGTTTAGTCATTTTGCCTTGAAGACAAGATTCACAAGTTGGATATGACTCAAAAGTCAATGGACTCAATAGCCCATTTTTCTCCAATTTGTTGATCCTATCTTCTGCTATATGACCTAATCTCAGGTGCCATAGATATCTATCGTTTGGACTATCCCTAGGTCGTTTGGCATTCACGTTTTGCTCGATAGTTAGAATAGGTACATCAATATGTAGCTGATAAAGACCATTAATAAGGAAACCATTTGCAATTTTATTTCTTTCATAAAGAATGTTACAATGGTCCTTAAAGAAGGTAATCACATAGCCTTCTTGTGCTAAGCATGAAACAGAAATCAAATTCCTGCTAGCTGCAGGCACATAATAACAGTCTTTCAAAACTAAGTCTAAACCAGATGGTAATCGAAGAGGGTATGTTCCCACGGCTACTGCAGCAACTCTTGCTCCATTACCGATGCGTAGGATCATGTCTCCATCCCTCAGCCTCCTGCTATCCTCAAGACCCTGCATAGAAGTGCACAGATGAGCACTAGAACCAGAGTCAAGCACCCAACTGGATGCAGAAGAAACCGTAAGGTTAGACTCAATAACGAGCATACCTCCAGAAGGACCTTCCTTCTTGTTCTTCAGGGTGGCCAGGTAAGTAGGGCAGTTCCGCTTCCAATGGCCGTCGCTGTTGCAATGGAAACACTTTCCTTTGCCATCGGCCTTTTTCTTCGGTTCTGCCTTCTTCTTCTTTGATCCTTCTACCTTGCTCTTTTGCTTCACAAGCTTCTTTTCTTTCCATAATGCTTTCTTTGGAAACGATAGTCCGTCCATTAGCATAGACCTGAGCTTTAAACCTTTCATATAAAAACTCAACGCAGTAACCAGCATATATCACATCCAACTCGGCAAGAATTCTGAATTTATGCATGTGGTAATTTCATGATGAATTGCCCATATGCATCAGTCAAGGATTGCAGGAATATAATCATTCTGCAAGTCCAAGTCAACTCACACCATAGCGCTCTAAGCCCCCATGTCCTTGATCATTGTCAGACAGTGATCTTGACTGACTGCCCATCACGCATCTTAGCCTTAAAAAGTCATTCGTGACTTGATATTCGTGCGCGACTCTGTCACCAAACATCTCTGCAGTGAGCCAACATTGGCGAGCAGTCCGATATCTTCATGTTGGCGCGTGGATCTCATCAGACATCGAGCCCAACATGTAGTATCTGGCCTTATTGTCTCGTCAATCCATTTTTCCAAAGACACGCTCTCTGTTCAGTGATGGCGAGCTGTAAGTGGTAGTCCTGTCCAAAACATGTTTAACTTCTCTGAACCCAAACAATTTGTAGTTCCTGAGCCAATCTTTATAATTAGTCCAGTCAGTCTATGTGTGTCTAGGTACGTGCCAGTGGGTTACGCAGACATTTTCCTATAGAAGATCAAAGATCTAGGTTAGATACTGTACTTTTGACTACCAATTTGTTTGAGGATTTATTTTTAAACAAATTAGCTCCACTATTTTCTCGATCCTACACTCCCTCTGCAGAGATGCGAAATCCCGCGATTGTATGATTTCTAGTGGTGGTGCGGTCTCACAACTGACTCATCACTCACCTAACATTATTGGTGAGGTAGCCAATGAGTGAAACAACTCTTGTTCAATGTATCTCTAATCATGGTGCAGACCCAAACTTGTCTCTATTCATGATCTCACCGTATCCGAATATTGATCACTCCTTAGTTAAGTCAGACCACCATTTGCATAGACTGGGTCCTAATTGGTCTCTCACCGTATCCAGAATATGATGCCAACTCATCCTCCAGCCCATAGCATCCATGCCTAATTAACCTGGTTGCATTTCCCGTGCAACTGAGCACTTATCCAGCGAGAACAATCAACCCCGGAAGGGCCCGCACGTCACAAGGTGAAGACCTTCGACTTAACTTTCTTAGGGAGAATTGATTCAGGTCTCATTAAACTAGACTTGCTTAGTCATAACAATTAGACTAACTAGTGGCATGGTTCGCTCGATTATTGACACCTCAGATCAGAACTGTGTCAACAGATATGCCAGTAATGAGACCGGGTAAGGAATATGCCATTACTCGCACAAGAACGCATCAGGTCGAGTAGCTTCCAATAAAAACCGTCGGTGTCGCTGTGCCAAATTACCTTAGACACCAAATTGTTGAGTCAGAACCAATTGTTACCCTACAATCCAGACTCTAACCTCTGACCTAATTAGGTCTGCTGATCGTGACCGATCTTGACCCAACTTAATCCTATTAGGCGGTCAATTAAGCTTGTTATCCCATCTAACCAACTCTTGATTCGGTTGATCAACCGCTTTAGACCTAATTGACTACCCAAGCCAGAACCCAGTATTATGAATATGCTTAGATCTGAAATTCTTAATTTAGACAATTAATATTCCAATAACTTAATTTTTAATTAAGTTGGATTCATAAATAAAATTGCACATAAACCTAGGTTTCAGGATCTAGGTTTTGCAAGAAATAATTTTGGGTTTCTGATAAGGACGGAACACCGCAGCACCCCTACACTATAAAGACACCCATCAAAATGGGAAGAGAGGCCTCTAAACCTTCTTCGTTCTTATCTATCACAGGAAGGCGCAAGAAGAACGCCTTAATCAGGAACTGTAATCTACAAAACATTTATAAGATCTATATAATATCATCATAGTACAAATTTAATTATACATCAAGGCATTTGTTGCTATCATCTCATGTATCAATCACATGTTTCTCAGATTAAATATCATATATAATCTAAAAATTAGATTAATATTGATTAATCAAAATAAATTCTAATTCAGATAATTAATGTAAATATTCTACAATTAGTCTACTCATGCATCTATATATCTTCATATGATATTTAAAAATTAAATATATTTTTATTTCTGTTTACAGATGTTAATTATAAACTTATAATATCAAAAATAAGTAATAAGCAAGATCTAAAAAATGATTTAATCATATTAAATCACAAGACATTCAAAACTATCTATAAACTATTCTATTTAGACACTAGCAATGCATATTTAGATCTAGATCAAACATATTATTTAATTTTTCTGATGTTTCAGATTGTCACATTCCATGTGAATCTGAAATTCACTTTATTTTTTAATTAAAATAAATTAAAATCAGATCTAAACAATCTAGAACATGTCTGGAATACAGCTTGACAAGGGAAATCTGATGTCTCGGGTCAGGTTGTCAGATGTGATTAGATCAAGAGATAATTTCAAAAATTGTCTCATTGAATCTTCAATCAGATTTAAGTATGTTTCTAGATCTAATTCTTATTTATTTTAAGATAAAATAATAAAAGAAATAAATTAAATCAAATTCAATTTATCTCCTATTTAGGAGTAATCCTATTACCCGTGTAGATATGCGATGCAGCGGCAAGGTTTCTGATCTTAGCCACGCAAGCCCGTGGCCTCTACCGGTATACTCAGTTGAGTTTCTGGAATCTCTTCTTCTCTATCACACCTCCAAAAATGCAGATCTCGACGAATCTGGAGGATCTTAAAATCTTTGAGATCTGCAGTCGCCTTTTGCAGTAGCGCAGCCTTCTCGCTTTTTGATCGCCTTCTGATCGAATCGCACAAACAAATCCAAAACACTTTGGACATGAGAGCAAGGGGAGATGAGAACTAATGCAGGTGGAGAAGAGGGGGAGGCAGCCTTTTGGTGTGGGAATCTCATGTCACTTAAATTAGGTTGGGCGAGTGGTCTGTATTATAACTCCTTTGTGATACCAACATCTTCCTCTCAACCAAATCACAACCCTTTTGAAATCAGCTCTAAATCTGATTGGTTGGAATAAGAACCCCTGGATTCTCCTTAGAGGCACCGTAAGACATCAAACTGAATTCTTAGTAGAATTCTGATTGGAATCTAAAGGGAGGTGGAGTCCATTCGTCCACAATGGACTCCTAGCCCTACTTGGGCTCACTGCACCCTCTTGGCGTCGCCCTTCTCCTCCAGGTTCTGCCAGGGAACTAGGCCCGCCACCAGCTCTCCAATAAGGTGCATGACATGTGTCAAAAGTCAAGGGTCAATGGTCAATGTTTGACCATCAAAGGTAGACTTTTGACCAAATCAAAGACAAGAAATGGCAGGAACCAAAACACTGGCAGTTAATTTCTTACAAATAAGACACCTATTCTGACGACAACCTCCAGTCAACCATATGAAGGCTCTGATTGACACAAACTCCTTTGGCTCAGTCAGACAACTTATTTAGATAGAAAAGAAGAACGTTACGTTCAATCAGTGCTACCACGATTCCTTGAACCTAATGAATCTATTTCAGATCAATGAACTAGATCAGTTCAATTGATGATTCACCAGATTCAAACCCTTGTTGTGCTGACCCAGTTAGTTAGTTCTGTAATGGTAAGATATTATGATCCTCTATACATGAGACACTCATCAGAAACTCCTTTCGAGATCAGAACTCTTCGATTCGACAGCTAGAATTGACGATCATCAAATCATTCTAAATGCTCCAAAATCCACCATGACACCAGCAGTATATGGTGGCAACCCATCAGAGCTGAATCGAACCTCTTTTGGTTCAGTAACCTATGTGATAAGTCTTCTATCTGACGCCCCGATCAGATTATGTTAATGTGAACATCGTCAAACCCTAGTTCTCTGTCAACGATGTAATCATTCGATTCGAGTCTAATGTGAAAATCTAATAGAAACTCTTTCTTATTATTTCACTCGCATGGCCATGGCCTTTCAGACTTGATTCTCATGATCATCATAGGCTACTCCTCACCCATCGAGGTAGATAGATCCCATCTGATCAATCCAGTTCCTACCATGACATGTCAACAGCAACAACACCTCAGTGGTTCCATATGGCTTAGGCACGACCGAGTAATGTTATCAAATTAACACCCTCAAGGTGAACTGCCATCAATCTCATCAAAGAACTCCACCACACTACTACAGCATCGAGTCAGTCATTGACGAGAAGGTAGACTTCCTAATGAACTACTCGAAGGGTGGTCACAGCTCATCCCTTAGTTCTCTAACGAGACCTGATTACTCTCGCTCCGGTTCCACACGTAAATCAAGACTCAACTACTAAAGAAGCGATCGTACACCAACCTTTCGATCAAATTCACCACCCTTGTGAGAATCCTATGGTCGGGATTTTTAGGTTTAATAATGATTATCATGTCTAAATTTTCAACTCTTGAAAATATGAATTATCATTTACCATTAACTCAAGATGTATCACAACACTAAAATAACACATTGTGATACGAAAATAATCCCTTTCATAAATAGTCAAGAATTACAATTTTGCCCCCTCGAAGTATTTACAAGTGTCAGCCAATTCTGGCTTTAGGCAACATTATCTAACATTGAAAACACCGGAGCGAAGTACAGGTAACTCGTTAGAGACACAAAGGGCACTGAGCAGACCACCTCGAGTAGTCATTCCGAAGTCTACATTCTCATCAATGATGACTCGATGCGCTGTGGTCTGGTTCTTTGATCTGAGGTACATCATAGTGTCACCTTGAGGGTATAGTTACTATACCATAACTCGGTCTCCTACTATTCGAAATTCCTAAGGTGTTGTTGGCTATATACAGTTTCATTCTAGAACTAGATTGCATCAAGATGGAATCTATCAACCTCGGTGGTAAGAGAGCAAGCGCCTATGATCGATCATAACAATCAAAGTCCAACGCCCATGGCCATGATAGAGAAAACAAAAGAAAGAGTTTCTATTAGTTTCACATCGAACTTTGAAATCGAATGATTTACATCATAGTACAAAATAACTAGGGTTTGACGAGTTCCACATTAACCTAATCTGATCGGGGCCAAGATAGAAAAACTTAATCACACAGAATAAGCTCCAAGAGTTCGCATAGCTCTGATGATGCCACCAATACTCTAGCGTGTCACGGGATTTTAAGAGCAATTAGAATGTTTAAATGATCGATATTCTAGTTGTTCGAATCAAAGAGTTCTATCCATCGAAAGAAGTTGATGATGTCGATGATAGAGATCATATAACCATTACCATA